>CM055034.1:25204349-25276360 GCA_029204005.1 Salix udensis
CTAATATTCACCTAAGCACAATAAACATAACATCACTCTAATCAACCATTTCAAAAGCGATTTCTTACATCTAAAGATGGAAAATTAAGATGGAAACTCAAGAGAGAATCGAAAGTTCTCTTCAATTTTCTTTCTTCAAACTTTTAACCTATTTGAAATCCTTCATTTCCCAAGTTGTATTTAATTCATTTCCAAGCTCAAAACCTCTAATCAAATCCTTAATAACCCTTTGAATAATCTTTAATCCAAGTTATTTAAGTAATTATGGTTAAAAATGGTAAGAAAAATGAAGTCCACTCTTCTCTCTTTCTTTCTCTTTTATTTGTTTGGTTCTACTAGAAACAACCCTTATAAGGGATGTTTTTCCCTCATTTGCTTTAGACTATTTTACCTTTAATTACATCTCTTGTATCATTCATGTGTTTTACCTTATTTTTAGATCTAAACTACAAGGTTTTCTCACTCTTCGATTGACTTGAAACTTTAACTCAAGCTAAAACAATATATTAAAAGACTTCATACAAAATATTATCTCAATTTAACAGTTAGATTCAGTGTGTTACAATTTAGTGTAAAAATAATTAGTTCATGATTTGTCCTAAGTAAACTAAATTTCCTTATCCAATCCTCACATAATCAATTCAACTATTCTTATAAACCACCAACATTATTTTCTTAAATCAAAATATATTTATTTTATATTTTTCATTTTAATTTGTTGTCGGGTTCATTACCATATCATGATAACGTTATTGATTTTTAAGCTAAGTTATCATCACTCTTGAATTTTTATTTCTACTATCCTTTCTTATAGCTTATTCTTTATCACCGTACTATTTTTCTTGGAACTATCTTCTTATTTTTTCATTCTTTTATCCATTAAAACTTGGTCAATAGTTTTGTCAATGTTATGAATTTATTTAAAACCCTCATCATTATTACCTTTACACATTACATTTGTTATTATTTCCTCCATTTATTCATTTTGTTTTTTCATTTTGAGTTTTTCATTCTCATCAAGGTCTCATTACTTTGATCTCATATTTATGTGGAGATTTATCATTACCTACACTATAAATATTAACAGTAACTACTACTTAGATCGTGTTTATGAAGAACCTAAAATCAAGTTTATACAACATTTGTATTTACAATTAATCACTACATAAAATAAGTCATAAATTTATCATTCATCATCAATCGTCATCCTCTTTATAATTCTCATAAATACATTGCTTTTCATATATATCAACTTAAAATCACCTTTTTTCTTTCAATTTTTTTATTTCATACATGTCTTGAAGGAATGAAATAAAAATAAAAGCATGAAACATAAAATTTTAAAACATAAATCTCAAGATTTTTACCTAGAGCCTGCAAACATCCAATTATATATGTTTGTTGTCTAACTCCTATAGCCTCTCCTACATTAACAAGGCTAAACAATTTAAACTTGAAAGCTCATAATAAAACATCTATTTCGGCTCTCCTTCAACGTTATATTTCTAACTAACAACAAAGGAAATTTATAGGGTTTAACATAAATCTAAGAAAAATCTAACCCTCACATACTCGATTACAAATCTAAAAATTTATATTCAATGACTCAATCAAATCTTTTCCTCCCATGAACAAAACCATACATAATCATTTTTTACACAAGTTTCTACTCAAAATCAATTTGTTTTTCTAAAATCCCTCATTGATTGAATCTTATCTTTGAGAAGTCAAGGGTTTTGTTTTCAAAATTTCATGAATTCAGAACTAGTCCATATATAATTTGCATCAACAACACATCATTAATTATAATTTGTAAAGTTCATAATTAATTATCTTGTTTCTCTCAAACTCTATATTTGGCCTTTGCCATTTACTAATTCAAAAAAATCTTAAAGATTCATACATTTCATCTTAACTATCTTATGAGTCATAATTCAAAGTATATTTAAACTTCAACTAAGCTTAAGTAAAGTAATTCATTCATCTCCACAAATAATCATAATAATTTCTATACATCAATTTCATGAATTCAATGAAACATTAATACTAAACAAATTATTTGTGTTTTTTACTACTCCCATTGGTTGGCCTTAATGTCCTCCACAACATCAAGTTTTTTTTTATTATTTCTTAAAAGTGGTTGTGCCTTTTGTACCCCATTTCATCCTAAATAGAGTAATTTTGATCAATTTTATATTTCCCTTAAATATTAGACAAAAAACTTAATCAAAGAGTTTACGAATTTGTTTTTAATTTCTGCCTAACCTTATGAAATCAACTAGATAATTGAGAAAAAAACACTTTACTCATTTGTTTTGTGATCAAAATAAACCCTTTAGGTAACTTGGTAACTTCCCACCACTTATTTTTCTTCATCTTGTGATTTCTTTGTTATAGTTCTCTTACTCTCACTTTCTCACACTTTAATCTTCCTTGATTTTTGTGAATAAGTGTTTAAACTCTATTAATCTCACTCACTATGTTCTTAACTTGATTTTTCCTAAGAGATTTTAAAGAAAAAGAAAGGAAAAAAAAGAAGGAAGCTATTATTCATCTCTCATGACTCGTAGGTTTAAAGGCAAAGGAGTTGGAAATTTTAAAAAAATTATAGTTTTGCCTTATCTGTTTTCTCTTAAGTAATTCCAGACAATTCTCCAAGTTTCCAATGAAATATAATACTATTTTTGAATGAACTTATTTGTATTCCTCGACTAACCTTTGAAAAATATTTTATTTCCAGTTTACATTATTTATATGTAATTGTATTTATTTAATATCATTTAAACTTGTTTAAAACACTTTCTACTTTCATACTTTCAAATCTTTAACCCAAAATTTACAAAAGACATGATTTTTCATAGAGTAAAATAATAATACAAAGAGGTATTATTCATAAATATTATTATTATTTAAAAAAAAATATGATTAAAACATACTCTAATTTAATAGAATATATTGAAAGGATATAAAATATCAATAATACATCATTTTCATATGTACACAAGAGTTTTAAGTTGAATTAAAGTAATTTATAATGTATCAACATACATGAATATGTATAGATTATATATTTATTTACTTTATATTTAAAATTATGTTAAAGATGTTGATTTTTAGGATTTCACAGTAGAATATGTATAGATTATATATATTTTTTATTATATTTAAAATTATGTTAAAGATGTTGATTTTTAGGATTTCATAGTAGATTAAGAGCTTGTTATGATGGAAGTGTTTCATGGTTTTCACATGACATATACAAGATGTAGAATCCTGTACCATTAAGGCTAATGTAATAAGGGTTTTGGGTGGTTAATAAAATTAAAAAATAAAAGATAAGGAAATTATTTGGGTTAATATGAAAAAAAAAAAAACTTTTAGTAATATGTTTTTTTTCATAACCTTTGTTTTGTATAAAGTATATTTATAATATTTAGTATGTAATAATAATAAAAAAAATATGATGTTAAATGACCGATAATAATGTGTTATGATGATATGATACTTTTAGTAATATATTTTTTTTGTTGCTGAAAATGTATTTAACAAATGAATTAGATTTAAAAAAATAAAAGATTTTATAATAACTATTTTTTAAGATAGTTTACAAGAAAAAATCACAGAAACAAAAGTAAAGGTGCTCGCATCGCCTCCACACTATATCAAGTAGGTATAGCCGCTCCATCAAACATCATGATGACTGATGAAAAGAGAACGTGAAAGGCAAGGGCTTATTGCATCTGGTTAATGGCACAATTGCAGAAGAAATTCCCAGCAATATTTGTGCATGAAAATTCACTCAGTGTCACCACTGAAGTTGAATCTTATGCTTCACATTTAGATCTTGTTTTCCTGATTGCTTTAAAGATAAAAAAAACGTAGTTCGAGCTAATGTGGCATTTGAATGCTAATCAATCAATGCCAAGTACATAACAGTTGCATAGACAAGTTTTCTTGAGGCAAAAAAGGAGATCACTGTTGAAATTACATTGGTGACGAGTCATCAGAAAATACAAAAATGAGGTCATCTTTCAAGAACACACCGCAAGTTTCAGACCAACAATCCGAGAGGGGGGTATTAGCTTGATTTGGGATGAAACTATAAAATAATGGGAGTTGGTGGGATCAGCTGTCCAACTTCCCTGTAAATCAGGGACAATAGATGACTGGAAATGAGAAAGATGAAAGCCAGTTGAACTTTTTACCTCAGCTTGATATTTTTTTCTTGATCAAGCTCGCTACATGGTGGGCAACCCATTTCTGAGCCAGCCTCAGTGCAACAGAAACCATGAGTATGGCCTTCCCTTTCAATTGATAGAGAAATACCAGGAGCCTGCTTTGAAATCTGTGAGCATGAAAGTGAGTTAAACAAAGCCTGGAAAGTGAAACTGAAGAATCCTAAAGCAAAGGCAGAAACAATGTGGCTTAAGATATTGCAGCACAAGCTCAGTTTCTTGAAGCAGACTCACAGGGATCCATTATTTTGCAATCCTTATTCAATCCTCCCGAAGGATTCAGTATTGCTCACAACTTGGGAATCACCATTCCCCACATAAAATATATACCTGCCGCGCCATTTTATCCTTTTGCTTGGTAACAAAACTGGTTAAACTGGCATGTATCAGTTTTATCAGTCTGTAAGCATCAGTATTCTCATATGAAACCAACTGCTTCTCTACACATCTCTTAAAAACCAGTGGAGTGAAATACAGAATCACACAAGTCTTTTAAGACATTAAGTTGTTGGAAGATGCCCCACATAATAGTGGTCCGATGACTCCTATTGAAATCAGTATGATAACTGGAAAACCTCCTGTTGTTCATAATCTTACTTTATATTTCTTACAATTCTGTAAGATACTCTGCCGTGATGTTTCAGAACTGACTCATGTAGTCCTCTTTCCTTTGTTTATCTTGTGCAAACCCTCTGATTTGAAAATATAGTTCATAGTTTCTCTAGCTCACTGTAGGCTGTGTTCATACCAAATCATAGTATCCCAAGGGTTAACTATGCAAGAGGTAGTTCTAAGGGTCCCAAACCTGAAGGCAAAACAGAAAGAAGGTAGTATCCTAAGGGTCAACTATGCAAGGGCTTCACCATACAAATTTAATATGCTCTACATGAGCTCAAACACACAGGCCAGTTGTGCACACATGCACAACGAGCTTTTCAAGGGGATGTAAACATGCAACAAGACATCAAGAGAAATCATGAACCCATCCATCACTCACCTCTTCAAACATTTGCAGTGGACCCCAGTGGTCATCAACACCAAATAAGAAAGCAATTTTCTCGTGATTCTCCCTCATGAAAGCCCAATCTGGCATTTCTGAAAGCTAACATAAAAAGAATCATGATAAACCCTAGTTTGTAAATGTACTTTAATGTGATATGAGGGGTGACACCCACTTAAACCTTTTTCTGGATTTGAAGAGGCAACATGAGCTTTATTGTACCTGAAAGTGAATGAACAAAATATTATAAACAAATGTTTTTTAGTGAAAAAATTTCAGGGGGAAAAAAAATAAAATCCGAGTACTAATGAACTATGTTTTGGAAAAATAAGCATTTGACTAAGAGGCTCATATGTTAATAAGTCTTTCTGAAAAGGAGGATGATTTGAAATGTGTCTCCCAACATGACAACATGGCAAACTTTGTTATAGTAGAGCAGTATCAATAATTACACATGACATGATGTTGCAAAATGTCTACATTGCAAGAAACATTTCAAGAAGAACTCAATATAATGTGATCCAATGCTCTAATATCTTAAAATATTAATCTCGTAAGCAAGCAAAATTACCTTTCTGAATTCCATCAATGCCATGTAAAGCATGTTTCGGAAGGTATGATACTGTGAACAAATGAAGCACCAAATGAATATAATTAAAAAACTCAGAACATGTTGCAGATACCTAACTTATGTTTTTAAAAATTAGATACAAGGAACCATATGAAAAGAAAACAAATGGTTTAAAACTTTTTGCAAATATGTTTGCAATTCATGAGACCCACAATTTAATCTCATATAAAGAATATGATCATTACCTGCAGCAAGTGACTACAAGCAGCATCAATAGCAGTATCAGACCATGAACTCCCAAGAGATTTTGACAGCATAAACCTTAAAGTGCACTTAGGTAGCAATCCCAAGGTTGCTACACTGAAACTAAGTAAAGCAGACAAAATGGAGGACCTGAAAGTCACAAATTTCTGTCATAAAATCCTTGTGCCTCAATGCTTCATTAACAAAAGTCAAAACTCAAGCCAGAACAGAGAGCATGATTTTAAACATGGATAATCAAGGTTCCAGGCCAATACAGCATGCTAAAAGCCAATCTCTACCACTGATGGTTAGACTAGATTAATTAATTTATAATTCCTTAAGATTTCCCGACCAGATTTTTATCAAGTAAGCCCTCGTAAATATTACATCAAACAGGTAATGAATGATGAGAGCATGAAGCAAGTAGCCAGTAAAGGCAATTGGGAATAAAATCAACTTCTTTTTAATGGTTCATGAAAACACAGTCAACAGCTGATGGTTCTTATCAGTGTGCCCACTGGAGTGTCTATGTATTTTATCAGCAACTTGAATATAAGGGCCATAGACTTCCATAAGAGAGAACAGCATGTAAAGGAAGAGTGGATGGACAATGGAAGTGATGTCACTCAAACTCAAAATAGAAATAAAGCTTACTCTGCAACATTCTCGATATTGGACTGTTGCTTTGATAGTGGATTCAACATTAAAAAAGGGTATAGTCCTATCAAATATGTCACCTGCAACGCCAGAGTTAAATGTCAAGCAGCAAGCTTGCTAATTCAGCATAACATGAGAGATCAGGACACAAACTGGAACTGGAAAATCCGCACGAAGCAGTCATCACCTTCTCTAGAGACCTTAGCATTTCAAGTGATATGTAGGAACCAATAGAGTGCCCAACCTTCAGAGAGAAAATATTAAAGTTACTAAGAACTTCAGTTCTGAAAAATTCATAAGAAAATTTGGTGGCTCTTCCACTTTACAACTGTACATGTGCTAGTGATAATGTATCTAAAGGCTCTAATTTATCTGTTAATTATGTCTGTGAGAACACATTTTGATCCAATATAATGTGATCTTGGCAGGCATTTCATGGTACTTTCATCTTTTTGGAATTGAGAGGAAACAAAGGAATTCGATTCATATGGAAAATATAATATAAATCATTAAGAGAAAATGCCTCCTACCAGTACTATAGGAAGTTCAATATTTTGCAGTTCCTGCTTGATGAAATCCACCTGCACAATGAGAAGATCAAATGGAAATAAATTTTTTTAATATAATATACTTGAGAAATACATTAGTTTTCACCAACAATAAGCTAAAAGGGAGTACTTTATATGGGAAAGGGTGGGCAGGGGAAGGAATTAGAGTTCTTCTATAAAGGCAATTAGGACCACATCTACTGAGTTGGAAATTAGGAGTTTGCATCTAAAAGAAAAGGTAAGCACATTAACATATTGCACTTGCTTGAATTACGTATAATGGGAAATTTTTTCACTAAGATGGAATTTCAATTTCAGGGCCGAAGTTCTGTTACTGGTGCATTCTCCAAAGCTCGAGCAGATTCATTAACATGGTTGCCTTATGCACACAGCCAATGAGGCTAATTCACCTAGATTCTTTACCTCGTGAGACAAGGGTTTACCACCACAAATTATATTGTCAAATTCTAAGAGGTTACTCAAAATTATTCACCAAGCCAACAGTCCGCTGAAATCCAATAAAGTAAGAAGGAAGACACCTTATGATCAATTTGATCTTGTAATGAGAACAGCTTCCCGTGCTCCCAATTCTAACAAAAACAAAGTTTCATGTAAGAATTATATAACTCCCCACAAGTGAACTAAAAAGAAAAATATACACTGACAAAAGCAATTACCTTTTCAGTGTGAGATATGTGCCCAATAGCTGTTAATGAGCAAGCAAGCAAGCAAACAAAGTTCAAATCAAATCTCAAAATTGAATTAAAAAAAGGGAGACATTTGTCTTAGAAAAAGATAAATGCCTGTAACAGATGCACTTGCACCAAGCAACTCATACAGTGATTCCAAGAAATCTTTGTAAAACGAAACAACACCTGCGTTAATTAACAAACCAAAAGAAGAACAAATTCTCATAATTCAGAAACCAAACACTACATTACTTCTTCTTATACTATAACAAACATCAAAAGGTATGGCCTGACCTGGGTTTCCAGGGATAAAGAGAACATGACAGGTGGGTTTGTCAGATTGAATCTCTAACAGTTCAGTTGTGTGACTGAAAATCAGAGCACCCATTATTGCATAATTGATACCGGAAACAAAAAACGAATGGAGATAATAGGAGATGTGAATACCCGGAAACTTTGGAGAGTCGTAAAGTAGCAATCTTTCTGGGATTAGAGAGCAGCGCATTCGGACAACTCATATCTCTGCCTCTGCCTCTACATTTTGATGATCAAAAACTTTACTTCCCAGTTATTAATTTTTATAGAAAAAGGATCATGCAATCGAGGGATACCTTCTGGAAGTGAAGAGCAGTAAGAAAGATAAAGCAGAAGCTTGAAGGGAACGACAAGAGCAGATCATGTATTGCCTTTTCTTCTTCTTCGTGTACTTTGTTTATTCTTTTTAAAAATATTAACTTTTTTTATTATTATTATATTAATAAAACGAGGAGGGATCGGTATCTCGTAATCGTAATTTATGGACGGACAAAATGCCAGCTGTTGGTAGGACTAGTGAAATGAGGGTACAACTTAAGAAGCTTTTAATGCATTTTTGTAAATATTTTTATTTTAAAATGTTTTAAAATAATATTTTTTTTTATTTTTAAATTTATTTTTAATATTATTATATTAAAATATTTTAAAATTAAAAAATATAAACTAATTTTAAATTAAAATAAATTCAAGATTTTTTAAGCATTTCGCAATCACTACATTATTTTAAAAAGGAAATAATGTTGTAATTGCGATATCCTTAAAAAAATCTTGTGATTGTTCAGCTTGTAGACTTAGTAGGTTAAAACATATGCTGAAAAATTAGGCTGCGGTCTATGTAACAACCTGTTTGAGATGGCGGTTATGGTTGTTTTTTAAAGTATTTTTTATTTAGAAATATATTAAAATAATATTTTTTTTATTTTTTAAAAATTATTTTTGATATCAACACATTAAAATAATTTAAAAACACCAAAAAAATGTATTTAAAATAAAAAAAAAATGAATTTTGAGCAAACGACGGTTGTACCGCCAAAACAAACAGACTCTAAGAAATATTAGATTTATTACCGTAGTTATTAAACTTGGTCTAGGGTTAACTTGACCAACAAAAATAAGTTTTCAAGTAACATAGCATAATCCAGGTTAACCTTTTTTTTTTTTTTTGAGATTTTAATATCTCACATAAAAAAAAATTAAAGAAACAATTCATTTGAATTTAAAATATACATGTTGTAAATAATGAAGTTTAAAAAAAATCAATTTTTTTTATCCTTTATTAAAAAAATATTACTTTTATCTTCTAAGTTGAAGCATTTAGACCAAAAATATTTATTATTCTGCGACCTTCATCTCCATATTGAAAAAATAAATATTTTTCTAGTTTTTATATAGTGAGTTTTGATATGGGTTAATAAACATAAAAAAAAAAAAATAGTGTTAGGCTCACACACATAAAGTTAGACTCAGCAACAAAAAAAACATTAAATTGTCTCCTCTACATGTGAGACAATATTTATGTTTTTTTGTGCCTTCTATCTTCAATAATAATTTATTTTTGGTGTACATGGTAAAATCAATGTTGGCCGAGATATTTATAAATAATTTTTTTGGGTTTATTATAAAAAATATAAAAATAATACAAAATAAAAATTGTCTCACTTAAGTTACGCTAGGTTACTTGGTTTTCAAGTTGACTCAATGGATTATTCGAGTTTCACTAGGCCAATTACAGGCTAAAGTTTTGCTTACTTTAAACCTGACTAAGACTGTCAATCATCATGGTCTCATGTCAACTTATCAAGTCAAATCATATTTGATAATTATGCTTATTACATATCCTTAAATTTAAGATCCAATTCTAAAGCATTCCAAGGATTTAATTGAGGGATTGAGAATTTTTTTATCATTACTATATATTGTTATAGTGAAATAGCTAGCTATTTAAATATATTTTATACTTGTAACTGTAATGTAATTTAAAATATGGTTCATAGTTAGTGGTTGATCCAAAGATAGTCACGTTTTGTAATTAGATCATTGGATTCAACAAGTATGCAAAAGTCATCGTTGCTTTGGCTAAGATGTAAGCTCTCATCTTTCTTTAATGTTATGTTTGTTTTCATAAGTAGAGATACATTTAAATCTTCAAACATTGATAATTTTTTTGGACAAACCCATATTTTAGTGTCATCCTTGATCAGTTTGTTTAGTTCAATTGAATCTTTATTTTTTATCAATTATATATTATGGATTTATGATGAAAAGACTCGTATAAACATATTAAGAACTAGTAGTTCAAGCACAAAAGAATAATATTCATGGTGAAAAACAGGTTCTTACTAAAGCATGAACTCATGAATGAATTCCTTCTAACATGGGGAGATTGATAAGAGAGTTATTTAGGAAAATAAATATTTTTATTAGTTTTTTTTCCTTCTCAATTAGTTTAGGAGTTTTTTCCTTTTTCTCGTGCTATGTATTATTCAGCCTTTTTATTTTTCCAACGTTTTATATTTTTACTTAGTATTAATATGATTTCTGTTTTTTTTTTCTACACAAAAAGTGTTATAATAGGTTTTTGACAAGTAAAACTTAAATGAGTAAAAATTGAGTATTTTGGATGCTTTTTTTTTATATAGTTATGGTATTTTTAATCTTTTAGGGTTTTGACAAACCTCGTTATCGAGTAACCAAGTCTAACCAATTTAAAAATTAAAAAAAAAGTATAGTTAAAAAAAGATAAGTTTGTAACTTGAACAAAAAAAATTTATGGTTCCATATATTGGCCCTTGTAGGTTGCGTTTGGTTATTGTCTTAGAACTAAAAAGATAAAAAAATGAGAGACAAAACAAAATAGGAGACGAAAACATAATTATATTTAATAATGGTAGATAATACAAAGTAATTGTTTTTTTAATTATATTTGGCTGATGATAGACAATACAAAATAAAATATAAAAAAAATATCCTCAATATGTAATGCTATTAAACTTATATATTTTAAAAACTAATTACATATTGTTTTTTTTTACTATAGTTTATATGGAATGTTGAAATTAGTAATTGTTTAATAACTTAAGTTATAAAAATAAAATCGACCCAAGGCCTTGACCGCTTTAGGTTTAAGAAAAAAAAAATTGTCTAGGTCTGATCTAATTAAAAACCCTGTTGATCCTTAACCTAATTGAGTCTAAGTAAAAGCCGAGTAAAGAAACTCAATGACATTTTTTTTAAAAGAATTTGGAAAAAATGATTGTTTTTTTATCCTTTAAGATATTTGGAATTAACCTAAGTTGTCTTTTTCAACTTGTGACTCGGGCCTTGTGTTGGGTTTTTTTTTGGATTGTGTTTTAAAATTATGATGATAATTATTTTTATTTTTAAATGTTTTAATTAGACACTTTTGAAATTAAGAGTTTCTTAGAAAGATATTTTAGAGATAAAAAATAATAAATATTGTATATGAAGACATGTTTAATTTGTATCTCTTATTTTGAAAATACATAAATTTACTCCAAAATTATTTAGTGACAACTTTATTTTTATATCTTTACATTTGCCCCTTCAATCATATACTTTTTATACTCTTTTTTTTTTTATCTCAAGATAATAATTTAACGCTTCCTTATGAAAGAAAAAAAATATCATCTATCTGTGCTCACTTAAAACACTAAATAATATTTATTTTTATCTTTTAAAAATAATTTTTAATATTATAAATTCAAAATAATTCAAAAACATATGGGGTGAGAAAAGTTCTCAAACACACTATGTTTTTTTTTATTAAACCAACAATATTTTTTTTTTAAATCTTCTTGTCCGATTCAGTTTTTGGTTATTTAAGTAAAATGTCAGTAAATTAAAACCGAATTGAACCAGTTCAAATTAAAAAAAAATATAATATAATTTTTTTTATTCTTCTAATTCAGTTTAATTTTTTGATTTGCTCCCATTTTGGTTAAACGCAAAAAAAAATCTAAAAAATATCAAAACTATTTTTTGGTTTTTTTATTTAAAAACCAAAACAAAACCAGTCGATTTAAACTGGCTCCAGTTTAATTTCATTTTCATTTAAAAAAAAAATTATTCAATTTTTTTTATTAATAAAAACCGAACAAAAAAAAACCTTAACCCGAGCTATCGTCATGTATGTGAGATTCCACCATCGGATGGTGCAGAGGATCAAACACGGGAGTCAAAACCAAACCTGAACTAACCCCCCCCATCTAAACTCATAGATGCTACCTGCATCATTACCAGCTGCCAAGTGTTATGAAGAGAACATGGTGGCATTTTCTGCAATCCTAGCCAGTAGGTTGTGGAAAGAACATGGAGTAGACTTTTTTATTTTATTATATATATATATATTTCAAAATGCCATTTAGTTGGTTAAAAATGCTGACCTAACGATAACAACTATTTTTCATTATTTGATCTTTTTATAGCATTGAACGACCCCACTGCCTTTTTTTAGTTGCTCGATGGCGGTGGAAATTATAAACATTGCTTGAAAGGATGCAACATCATTCAAAGTAAGCAAACTACTCTTTTATTGATTGCCCAATAACTCAATTACTTGTTGATGAATCAACATACTTCGTACTAGAAGGGCTTTCTTCTTCGTAAAACCTCATTACCATAAGAACCCAAGAATAAAAAAAACAAGTTCAATGAAAATCATGGTCAATGATGATGAAAAGAAATCAGGGAAATATCTTTTTTTATTATTATTATATATCCAAAACACCTTTGAATCTGAAACCTTGCCAAACTCAACTTTCTAACTTTCCTAGGTTTAATATACGTGTCATTTTCAAACTCAATTTTCTAACTTTCCTAGGTTTAATATACGTGTCATTTTCACGCGCTTGTGAATCTAGAACTTTGTCAGCGCTTGTGAATCTAGAACTTTGTCAAATTTAATTTTATTGGGCTTGACCATGTCTCATTTTCGAGTGCATGTGAATTTGATGTTTTCTCAAACCAGACTCTCTAGACTTAACTATGCGCTCGACTCAAACACTTATGAATCTAATATCTTGTTAGATTCAACTCCTTAGAATCGACTACACATAAAGTCTAAGTATTTTAGGGATTGATATCTTATTAGATTGAATTTTGTTGAACTCTTCAAAGCTACTTAGACTTGGGTTTAGGCTATATAGTAATGATATGTACAAGACCATAAATATAAGTCATGGAGTTAGGATTTGAAACATGGTACTAATGAGAGGTGCACACCATTTTAGTTAATTGTGTGCATATATGTTTTTTTTAAAAATAAATAATAATAAATAAAGACCGGATCATACTTTGACTACAAAACTATTGAAAATAATAACGTAGGAACATGGAGGAAGGTTCTTCTTGAAAACAATAACATACGGACATGGAGGAAGGTTCTTCTTTTGATTGGCTCTCCCATGCCCTGGCATTAACTTGTATGATTGCTTAAAAATGATTGCTCAATGACTAATGAACCCCTTGCTAATTCCATCTTCTTCGCTATGGTCAAAATTTACTTTGTTATTGATACAGTCCTCGTCTTCTGTATTGACAAGGTCATAATCGTCATGGAGTCTCACATGAACACGCAAAATCAGCAGTAAATATCCGTCGGGTTTCTTAATTCCATTAATTTGTCAAGGGCTACGAAAGTTCTCCTGTTTACGAAGTCAATTTCTAGAAACATGGCTATTAATGGCTGCAGTTTCCATGCTGTTTCGTCAAGAAAACTGGAAGGCGGCTTGGATTCTAAAATCCCAAAATAATAAATTTGATTAAAATGTTTGATGTCGAAAAGGAAGGCACGAACATGATGTGCTTGCAGGTTGACTTGCTTTTTTTTTCTTTTTTTTTTATCCAGCTCGAACAGGGATGGCTTTGATCGGTTTCTTGCACCGGAGAAAGGGTGTTGGAGAATGTGTTTATAAAGATTTTTTGAAAAAAATTTAAAAAATATATTTTTTATTTTAAATTAAATGTTTTTGGTGATTTTATATTATTTTAATGTGCTGATGTTAAAAATTATTTTGAAAAAGATAAAAAAATATTATTTTGATGTATTTTTGAACGAAACATGCTTTTAAAAACAACCTCAACGACACTCGTGCAATTTATTTGCTGATTTGCTGATTTGCCACCAGATTCAGTAAAATAAATGAGATTGTTGTCTGAAAAATGAGACTGATGGGGAGAAGAGAGAAGGATTTATTCATCAGCTCAAGTGTTGATTTGCAATACTTTAAATCAACGGTCAATTAATTTAAGTTTTTATTTAAAAAATTATATATATTGAATTAATATTGTTGTTGTTTTTTGTCGATTGATTTAAGTTTTTATTTTTTTAAAAAATATATATTGAATTAATATTGTTTTTTTTTAAAAAAAAACATCAACTAAGATTTTCATTGACTCGGCAACTGTTAAATCTCTCGGATCATCATCGGATTAACTCGCTAGACCAAGTCTTGTAACATTGAATAAACCGCCTCCAAATTTTTTTATAGCTTGGTGTTTATTTGATATTGTATTTTAAAAATAATTTTGAAAAAAATAATTTTTTTTATTTTTTTAATTATTTATTTTTGATATTTTTAGATTATTTTGATGTAATGATATGAAAAATAATTTTAAAAAATAAAAAATATATTTCTCAACAAAAAAAACATTTTTTAAAAGTGTAATTAACCTTAACAAATAAAATGATAATAGAAACAAACTTAGAGATTATAAAGCTTTAACTACCAAACAGTGAATCCGTTGGCAGATTCCCTCTTTCCCTCCACTTTAAAAATGGCGTGTACATGTATTTAGAGAGGCGTCCACTGCAAGAAATCTCTTCCATCTCCGTGTATATATATTATTATTTATTCTTTCTTGAGTACCAATTCTCTTCTTTAATTAGCTACAGCACTTCTGCTCTGCTCCCTATATAAATATAATAGATAGATAGAGAGATTAATTTCTGATCATCCGCAGAATCACAGATCCCTCTCGAAAGGTTTAAATCCATTAATTTCTCCTCTGAAGAACTAGCTAGCTAGTAACCCCATGTTTTGTTGATTTATCTTCTTATATCTATATTTCGAATGCAGAGTTTGAAGAAGAATTCTTCACGTCAAAGTTTCTTCAAGATTTTGTTTCTGTTCTTACAGTAGCGGTTCAGCTCATTACAAGTTCATCGGCGTTGGTATTTTTCCTCTTTTTCTTGCCTGAATTTACCGTTGCTTATCTTCTTCTTCTTCTTCTTCTTCTTCTTCTTCGGATGTCAGCTTTTGTCTTTTGGTTTGCCGATCTTTTTTCTTTCCATGTTCCATGATTGAATGTGTAGAGCTTTCTCTTGATGGTGTTTCAGGAATTTTGGAGATTAAGGATGTTAGGAGAATTAATCACCAGATATCTTGTGTAGGTTACTCAAACTCAATATTCCTTCTTTCTTTTTTCACTACTTTTGTACGTTTCTGTTGTTCCATTGTGATTCTGGGTATAAACTTTATCCAATGCTCCTTTTCTCTTTATTGAATGGTGTTTGTTGGAATTGAATACTGTGTTGACTGTTTTTTTTTATATCGCCAGGTTGCTTTTTGGGTATGCATTCCCCGCATTTGAATGTTTCAGATCTGTGGAGAAGAACAAGGTGGACGTTGAAGAAATTAAATTCTGGTGTCAATACTGGTAAGTCCCCATATATATGTTCATTCTAACCTGCAGACTTATATATATATATATATATATATATATATATATATATATATATATATATATATATAAGCTTTATCAATGCTTAATCTTGCAAATTGGGAAAGAAAAGGATTTTGAGTCGAGTGGGGGAGAAGCAGATTAATCTTTACATGCTGGTCATATGGGGATACTTTGCCCTGTTCCTTCTTCACTCATTCATCCTGATACCACTTTCTAAAAAGCAATAGTAACGCCTTACAAAATCATTACTATATTACATGGGGCTTCCTTTAACTTGAAGTGTAAATCTCATTAAACTTTACAGGATTATTATCGCACTCGTAACGGTTTGTGAGAGGATAGGGGACGCATTTCTATCATGGTAAGCAGAGTTCGCCATTTTTTTTTATGAACAAGCCCAGTAGCTCCTATTTTGTGGAATTTGATTTTGATTCTCATTTTATGGTGAAGGTTGCCAATGTATGGTGAGGTGAAACTGGCTTTTTTTATCTACCTATGGTATCCAAAAACAAAGGTAAAGGACTGATGATGATTGGCTGAGACCTGGAAAACAATTTGGTCGCCAAGTTCAGCAGATTATAACGATAAACTCTTGCTCAATACAGGGAACTGGCTTTATCTACGAGTCCATGTTGAGGCCTTTCGTAACAAGGCATGAAACGGATATCGAAAGGAAGTTGCAGGAGATGAAGATAAGAGGTTGGGATTTTGCAATCTACTACTGGCAAAACTGCACCGAATTGGGGCAGACTAAATTCTTTGAAGCTCTGCAATACTTTGTGAGCCAGTCAGGGAAGCTTCCAGACAGCAAAACTAAGGTAAATTATTTCTCCTTTAAAACAAGTCATTAAATCAGTAAAATATGGCTACAGAACACAGCAGTGCCTTTCGGGGTATCCGACACTGTATTTCAAAAATATTTTTGAAAAAAATTGAAAATTTTGATTCATTATTGAACGAAAACCACTTTAAAAAATAACATCAATCATACTCTCAATCAGTCACGAAATACCAACACACAGCAAACTAGCTAGAAGCAACGCTTTCCCCCTCCACAAGCAAAACACAGCTTGCCATGTTAGAGAAGGAAACCTTGGAATAGTTAACACTCCTTGCGTTTCATTTGTTCTTCCTTCTTGGCACTGCTCTGCCAATAATCTTTATTGCTTGGCATACCTGCCCAATGAATTTCACTCTTCTCTTTCTTCATTGGGTATCTAGCCTGGAAAACTTGGTTACTTGTCAATCTCCATCTCGTCCCTGAAACTGAAAGTATTTGTAATGGACTGCCCAAAACTTTCAGGAAGAAACATCTTTCATTACATACACTAATCTCTAGGCTTTAGGATTGAAATGGGTTCCAACTTCAGCAGAAGCAACAGGCTAAGCACTATGCAATTGTAAATGGAGCAGATTAACAATTTCGATTAGCAATTCTGTAATCAGTAATAAGCAAATACGCATTTTCATTCACAGCACTTTGGTTTCTTTGATGATATCTTGTATAAGCACAGCTCTTAATATACTACTGAAGAAAGCTGTAACCTTGATGAATTAGCTAGTACTAAATGTGATTTCTAACCAATCTTGCAGAAGAGCAATGGCCATGAACCTAGTGCCCCCCCGCTACCAGTACCATCTCCAAATGATTTTCCTTCAATGAACAAGCATAAAAGCAAGAACACAGACTACTCAGCTAGCCTTGATTCTAGTGTCAATCAAAAGCGTACATGGCTACGAAGAACAAAACCAAATCAACGCTGAAGAGAAAATTTGTAACAAAAGAAAACACTGTACAAAAAATCCAAACACCAGAAAAATAGGGGGAAAATCTTGTACATGATATCTTTCTTTCTTTTTAAATCATTTATGGGTTTACAACTTTGACTCGAGCTGAATCAAATGCACACACTGAAATTGACACCGGGTCACTGTTATCTGTTGAAGTGGACTCGAATGGCACAGAGGATCCGATCAAAAGCATTAGTTATGCTCGGAATGACATGAACGCTGATGAACCGAAAACAAGAAGTGATTGGATTCGTGGTTGATACGCGAAGCCAGACACGGCGGAGGAAGTGGGTGCCAGAGGAATCAGGATAGGAGGACATGGGCTGGAGGTAAGCCCAGGCAGCTTGCTTAACAAGGCGGTTGCGGATGGAAATCTCATAGGTAGAAGTGGTGGTGGAAGTAGCGTATGTGGGGGAGTTAACGGTGGCGCAAGGGAGAAGGTCCTTTAAGAGAAGTGTAGGATAAAGAGGACTTTACAGGGAGGAGGGAGATGTCAAGGTGAGAAGGAAGGGTTGCCGTTTAAGTTTGATGGAGGGAGACTGGAGGTGTGGAGGGAGAGCTTTGCGGGGATAACAAATGAGGTGGCAATTGAGTTTCTCCGGCGGAGGGTGGGTGTTTGTGGTGGTGGTTCCTGGTTGTTCATGGTGTGGATGAGAGAGGGAGGGAGCAGCGGGGGAATTTCGGAGTTTATTAGGGGAATATGGCAACTGGGGCTGGTTGGAGCGAACTAGTGGATTTGGTTAGCGATGACTGTGCTGCTGCTGTCTGCCATTCATTGACTGCAATTAATGGGCCGATGTTGTCGTTATCTTTGACCATGTCAAACTCGTTTAATGTGTGCCTTTTGTTCTTCAGTCCCTCGAGCTATTTTTTTATATTGATTTCCAAATTAATTTATGGTGAATGGAATTCTTTTACGAGTTATAGTTTATGACCCATTTGAATATATATATCGAGAATCCCATTGAATAAAGAATTAGATTGTGGATGGGGCGAAATTGGGTTTTTGTTAAAAAAATTAGATTGATAAATATAAAATTTTAGCAAGAAAGGATCATTTCAAGAAAATTTAACAAGTTACAATAATTTGATATTGTTGCGCTTAAGAAGCGTGATAATCTAGATGTCATGCTTTTGGAACTCGATATTAATTCAAATTTAAATATCATCCGGATAAAAAAAAACACAAATCAAAAACCTCTCTCTCTCTCAAATCTCTATAAAAAAAAATCCACGAAATCCTTCTATTTTCCCCTTAAAACAATAAAAAAAAGTCAAACTTATCCTAGTTTTTAAGCATCTTTGAACCTGTTTTTGGTTTAAAATTAATAATTCTCTTCACCACCGTCATCGTCGTCACCTCCCTAATCTTTTTTCTAGTCCTATAAGCAAGATAAACATATTACATTACTATGAAGTCATGTTTTGTTAGGTTGAAATGAAAATATTTAGGTTGAATTTATGGGTTTATGGTTAATTTATAGTTTGTTGACTTAATGTGAAATTAGTTAAGAATATCATAAAATAGAGTTGATTTGATATAGTTGAACATAAAGATAAGTTGAATTAGTTATTTTAATTGACTGTGTGTTGCATTTAATTATTGTTAAGTTATTGAATTAGGGACTTTTGTATATATTATTGGAATAAACTAATAATGTAATCAACTATCCTTTGTGATTTAATAGAAGAGAGCATGAATGCAGTATTTGTGACGAGTTACATGTTCTACTGAATTGTTGATAAGTTCATGAATTTGATAAATTTTTTTAATTATATTAATTTTCTTTGAATTTGGATTTGATTTAATGCGATTAAGTATGAAATATTAATCATAATCTCACCTCATCAATTATGTTTAATTATTAGGGAATTTGCTTTAATGTTAAATTTTGGGAATATGATTGTATTTGATATGAATTTGCCGGTTAGTGTTAAGTTAATGCAATTTAGTTACAATTACGTCTATTTGACTAGAATCCAATGTGTGTGTGTTTACAAAATATCTTAAAATATATTTATGTTATATCATTACCGTGATATTATTGTTCATGAAATGAATAGTAGTATCATATCATATATAATAGAGAGAGCAATTTATTGTTAAATGGTAATTTAGGCATGTCATATGCATAAATAAAATAAAATATTTGTCATGTACTTGGGTGGAATTATAATAATATTGATGTTGAAATAACTTGGAGGTGTCATATTGGTGAACATCAGTATTATACTATACCGATTATATGTAATAACAATTTTAAGACAATAATTGATTCTTTCACCCAAGGTGTTTGAACATAATAATATTATATGTGAGTAGTCATCCAAAATCTGTATGTTAGTAGAGGCAAAAATAATTTATTGTTGAATGATTTACAACAAAGAATAAATAATATTATGTTTGACAAATCATTTGTTGATCAACATAAATATGACTATTTTAAGCCTAGTGACATTACGATGATAATATGTTAAATTCAAATGTGATGGTGATCGATGATGTTGATAATGATGATGAAATCATACCTAGTGCTCCTAAATTTGAAGATGTGTTTTTGGTCTAGTTTTATTATTTATAATGATTGATCATTTATTCATAGATGCATGCCAAAAAGGGTACGAGTTAGAGGTTGGACAAATATTTAATAGTAAAAATAAATTGATTAGTGCATTTAAAAAATAATGCATTGCATATTCATTTGAATACCAAATCCAAAGATCAAATTCAACATGTGTTTAACTATAATATGTGCAAACACTTAAATATAAATCATGTTTGCATAAGGGATATTCATTTGAGATAACAAAATTAAAAAGGCATAATACATGTATTTTTTCTTTTGTAAAAAAATCATCATCAACTTGCTGCAAATTTTATTGTTAATATTATATCAACCTTTGTGATGAATAAGCTTTCAATGATGGTTGTAAGCATATAAGATGAAATAAAATTGCATTACAAGTATAAACTCTTAAATGACAAAGTATGAGTTGCAAAATAGAAGATTATTAAACATCGTTTTGGTTCACATGAGGATTTTTTTTGAAAAATTACTTAGATTGTTATCGATAATAAAAGATTAAATCTCAAAATAATTGTTGAATGGAAGCATAAAGGAAATTTTGATGATAGTTCAATGGTTTTTGGGAGAGTTTTTTGGTTATTTGGATTTTATATTGAAAGTTTTAAGTATTGTAAATCACTCATTAATATTGATGACACATATTTATATGAGAGATATGATTGAAGTTGATTTTTATGCAAATAATAAGTTATTTCCTTTGGCTTTGAATTGTTGATGAAAAAATAATTCTAATTGAAGATGGTTTTTCCTTTGCTCACAAGGATTTGTTAGTGGTTGTATAATGAATATATGTATAATATCAAATAGACTTGCAAGCATTAGGAATAGAGTAGCCGGAGTTTAGCCTGAACCTATAGAATATCATTGATATTGTGTTAGATATTTTGTTAGTAACTTCAATAATAAATTCAAATACACAACTATGAATTTTTTTTTTTTTGATGAGGATGCGCTATGAACTTTCAATGGGATGTTTTCTCTTTTTAATCTACTTAGATGAATAGTATTACTTTTTAATATTAAAAAAAATGGAACTCAAGCCTATATTATTTTGTGCTCAATAAATGTTCTTTTTCCCCTTTTTTTTAGGTTTATTTGAAGATAACTTACAATCATCATACTCTTAGGACTTGTTTAGAAACATGGTTGAAATCGTGTTTCCTTAAAACTTTACATATTTTTTATATTTTGAATTGTTTAATATGATGATATTATAAATAATTTTTCAAAAAATATATATTAATTTGATACATTTCCGAGTAAAAAAAAACTTTAAAAAATCAACCACTACCATACTCTAAAACACTTTCTTGCAAATAAAGTCATTCAACCTTTTTTTGAGCATTATTATCTTTGTTGACACACTAGAAATAACATGTATTGTGGATATCTAATTATATTTTATTTTGTTGCCTCTCTAAAGATAAGAATATTATGGAGTGACTCTTTTAATATCAAATCACTTCATGCCTTTTTACTTGAAAATTGCTATGTGATTACATCTCATTTAATGCACTTTAATCCATAAAACAACATTGTTGTTCATGTATTTAATTTTTTTAAAGAGCACCCACAATAGAGCATAATAGCTAGCTAGTTAAGTTCCAAATAGGTTATTTATATGTGAACTATAAAATATTTTATTAGTATTTGAAGGAAGTCTCATAAAATGAAATAAAATATTACTAGCATAAGTTATTGCATTAAATTATTTTATTAAAGTAGGAGTAGTAAACTATCATGGCTAATGAGAAACAAAATAGTAAATAAAGCTTTTGAAACAATAACAATAACTCTATTAAAAAAATTAAGATAAACTTTATTGTGAGCATCTTATAACTTGTTTTTTTTTATTTCATTTTACAACTAAATTTTTGAATATTAAACATTGCAACTTGAGTCAAAGTAGATTTTGAAAATCAATGAAATAACAATATTTTTTTCATATATATTAAAGATTGGGAGGTAACCATTACTATGTATCTTATTCTCTTTTTCATGCTAAACTTCTCTCCTCTATCACTCTTTTACTATCAAACAAAAATCATCAAGAAATAGAAACTCGAACACAAGTCCTTGGTTTTAGACAAAACCAAATATAAATTCATCTTCGTTCTTACCTTTCCCTTCTCACATTTTGGTGATGGAATTGATTTCTCTTATGAAACTCAACAACAAAAGTTATGCTCCAAATTCTTTCTCCTCAATTGATTTTTTAAAATATGTTAGTGAATCTTGTTCTTGTTAAATTAGTAAAAAATCACTTTTTTCCTTGATTTAATAAAAAAACTAAAAAAAAATCAACAATTTAGAATTGAAAATGGGAATCACATCAAACATTTGATGATGTCTTGACCTTGTGGCATTTAGTATGCATAAAGGTGAAAAAAATATGCATCTATATATTGATGTTGATCTAATTATTGATCTTTAACAATAAAAATATTGAGACATTGATTAAGTAATCATAAAGATATGAGGCTACCTGGAACCAAATATTTTGTTGTCCATAATGATGAAGTTTAAAAGGTGCTATTATTTTTTATGATTTTAGTAGGTGCTATTTTTTTTTATGAGTTTAGTCTAGATGAAGATGAAATGAGACTTGGTGTTGGTTTTAGTGGCAATGTTGGATGTTCTAGTATTGGTCCTAATATGGGTCTTGATGTTAATGGTAATGGTGATGTTGGATGATCTAGTATTAATAATAATAATGCTGAAATGGGTGTTGATAGCGATGTTATGTTAGTGTTGATACTAGAGTTTAAATGAATTTTGATGATGATGAAGACAATGATTATATCTTTATCGGTAAGAAAAGATTTAGAATTTATATAGATAAAGTTAAGTGGATTGATAGTTTACAAGCTGGTTTTTCTACAGGTCAAACATTGAATGTTGCCTTTGATTTTAATAACAAATGAAAAATATATAGTGACAAAGATGATGTTGATGTAAAAGTCAGTGAACAATCTAATAATAGTGATAAGAACGATAATAAGAAACTGATAATGAGAAGAAGAAGATGAAGAAGAAGAAGAAGAAGAAGAAGGACCTAACTACTAGTTTTAGATACAAGAGATTTAATGTTGCAGATGATGGATTAATAAAGTTTAACAAATGTCAATTATCTAGTAATATTACTTCATAAATATTATGCATAAGTATAAGGTTACACATGGATATCATATTAAAATTTGTTAATCAGAAATGTATGGTTTGTGTCATATAAATGAGTGATGATTATGATTGGTGAGTATATGGTCCCCTTGTTCCTAGTTTTCAGACATTAATGATCAAGTCTTTAAGTGACAAGCACATTTGCATCCACCCTACAAGTATAAAACCCTCAAACCCAATATGGATAAGAAAATAAATTACTACAGATAATCAATATTGACTAGATATATCCAATGACTTACATAAAAATGATTTTGGATGATAAATTTAGTATTAAGCTACACCACATGCAATGATAGAGAAAAAGGACAGAGGGTAAAGAATTTATGAATAAGAGCCACAAAAAATATCTTAAAAGATCAAATATAATTAGCTATTAAAGTGATGTAATCCAAGTTTTGATTGAAGGAATGTAATCCAGGTTCTAATGTATATTAGATGGAATTATGGTAGAATGAGGAAAGGAAATGTTGTTAATGAGTTGTGGTGAAAAATTGTTTAGGTTGCTTGTGGAATTTTTGTAGGTTTATTTGATGGAACTATGATGAAAAAGAAGGAAGATATGTTGCAGATAATGAAAATGGAGGCTGCTGATGAAAAAGAAGGAAGATATGTTGCAGATAATGAAAATGGAGGCTGCTGGGGTTTTTTTGCCTGGTAAAGCATGCTCAAATGTGGCTGGAAATGACTTAAAATTGTTGCTAAATATTGAAGTTTATAGTATTTTTTATAATTATTTAAACTATGAGTAACAACTATTTTCAATATAAACAAAGCAACAGCTCCTTTTAAAAATAAAAAGCTCTTTATTGTTATTAAAATGATCATGTTTCCAAGTCGAAGGGGATAGTGAAATGATTAAGCTCAAGCATATCCAAATAATTTGGTACGATCGAGGGCTAATTAGAGTTAATGAAATAAGTGAAAGTGATCTTCAATACATATTTCAAAATTCAGTAGGCCTCATGCCCTAGAAAAAAAAACCCACCATGCTTATCCAAGTTTGAAAAGGATCTCTCTTATTCCTTACCAAATAAAAAACAATAATGTTGGGTTATTATTATTTAAATATTTTATCTTTCTGCTTCCCAGACGTCATACGCATCAATCCGATAAAATAAAACGAGAGGGAGCAGTCATCATCAGGGTAGGGAGATGCGAGGTGGTGGTATTCTATTTCTACGAATAGAGAAACCAAAAAGTCTCTGGCCACCTGCTTTTAATTAGTGTTAGTGAAGGAAGCATCGCTTTCTTTCAAATTCGTGAATTTTGAGTGGCTCGGAGCCTTCTTTTTCCATGTTTCGTGCATTTTCTTCCTTCCCTTTCCCATGGTCATGCCCTCCTTGCTTGTCTCAAATTGAAGTGTCACGAGCCACCATGCAGAGCCACTTGGAGGAGTTTTCTTGTGCTTTTAGTTTATTATATTATAATGTTATAATGACACTCAAAACACTTGCTTTTGCTTGCCTTAATTGCGTATGACTTCATTGTCGGACTCTAGCAAAGCGTAAAGAGCTATGGATAAGCTAAATGACTGGACATGAACCTGGTGACCAGCCTGGGGAGACCCATTAACCTGATATCTGACGTGGTGCATGTTAAGGTTGCGTGGCGCTGAGCTGGACACCAAATGGAAGCTTTTGTTGTTAGAAGTCAAACATGACTGAGTGATTGAAGTTCAATCAACTATCATTTGAAGTAAGATGTTCCAGGAAGAAAACTTCAGCCAGAAAAGCAGCATCCTTCCATCCCAAGGAAATATGGTAGCTAAAGTTTACAGCTTAAGAACAGAAAATTAAAATAATGCAACTGACTCTCTAGGCTGGGAACCAATGCTGCCCCAGAGTTATCCGCGCAACATTCTTATAGCATGCCCCACTAAGATATGCTGCCTTCCATCGCTAAACCAACTATATATGCTGTGTATGCCCTCCATCATCAGATACACCAATACTCAGTTTCATCCAGAATTTGAAACAAAATTTCCTCCTTTGATTTGCTTGCAAATGAGCACAAAGATCAATTTCTCATTAACCATGGATTGACATTTGCCAGCTTCTAACACTTTCCTGATTTGTATTTCTTCAGGCAACTCATTGGCATTTTACGTAATTGACGAGCATAGAGGGCTGCAGATAGGTGTAGAAAAAGGATTTCACTTGGCACATTGGATCAGTCAATATTTACCTCTGAATAGAGTTTGCACACCAGCTGGCACTTCAGTAACCCCAGGCTATAGAGTTTGTGTCCTGGGAGTTTGGACATCAGCCACTTCAAAGTCGGTCCATTCAATATTTGCTGATAGACATGTCAAGGATTGATGATTGAACCTTACATTCTCAGATGAAGAAGTGGGGAGGGAGAGAGGGTGGAGTATCAAAAGGAAATAATTTCAAGCAAGGATACAGTCTGTCTTCCACATATCTGTAATACTTATGTCTGCATCTGAAAGAAGCCAGTAATCTGAATCATTCTGCAAGAGTAACAAGAATAATAGAGTTAGAAACAGCTTAAGATATTTGAATAGGAAAATATGACTGTCCAAATAAAAACTATCAATTTTGATTCGTTCAGATTTAGCAGTGCAGAATCTTTGGTAAGACCCAGCAGAATTCAGAATGTCTTGTTTTATATATGCTATAGGAAACAATTTGGAACCTACCAGCAGATAGGTTTCACAGATGACATTTACATGAATTAAAATCTTTCAAGTAAATCATCACAATTTGACAGCTTGCTGCTTAAAAGAATTTCGGAAAAACAGCATTTTAATCAAATTTACTGTGCATTATCTCAGCTTTGTATTCACAAAACTGATACTGAGCCGGGCAATCAATGAATGGGCTTGAAACCAAAGCTCAAAATCATTGGTAAGATGTGCATGCCCACCACCATCAGATCGTAGTCAAAACCATTACCCATAGAAATAACATAAGCCTCTTCAGTGAATAGTTAATTGCTAATAAGAGCAAAAACGCTTTACACTTCACTTACATTTACATCAGAAGGAACGATCTTCATCATCCCCCCTAAATCCTGAGTGCCATTAGGATCAGAGAATGTAGTTTGAGCATGTTGTTCCAGAGGATCACCCTCTTTTCTCAGTTCTTACACCAGTAGTCATCTCTGTCACTGGGTTTCCATTGGATGCTGAACTAGAAGCATGAGGAAAAGCAGATGCATCGACACTATTCATCTCCTCAAATTGACTAGAACAAAGAACAGAAAAAAACTTAAATAAGAGAAGATAAACAAAACTAATCAGTAAACTGATTCTCAAAAGACAGGGATGTCTATCTAGAAAGTGGTCACACACCTCACAAGGTAGACATCAATAGGACCCATAGAGCTTCTCAGGATTATCCTGTATCTCCTCTGCAGACAGTCAACAGCCTGAAACATGCAGAAGCAATACCACTCTGGCATCAAGCACGTGAAGCATAGAATACAAATGAAAACAACTTCTCTCTAGTCCCCATTCTATTTAAAATTCCATTCTATCGACTTACCTCGTCAGGATCAAGGACTTCTAGAGTAGTTCCATGGGGAGCTTTAATTGCTATGAGGGTTTCATTCTGGCACGAGCAACAGAAGAAAGTTAACAAAGACATAGGACAGATCAGCATCGGGACTGGAAAAATATTATGGCAGGTATAAAGTTTGGAGAGTATAAACTGACCAGGAAACAAGGTAGACTCTTGATATCTTCTTCAGTCACAAAAAGCCACCTGTAATTGTGAGAAGATGAATAAGGGTACTATAATTATCAAATACAACACCTGCTCAGATTAATTGAAAGTATGTAGGGTTTGCAGAGAGGATTTTACTTCTGATTGTTCTCATCTTCACTCATATCTCTCAATCGTTCCTGCATTTCTCTGCAGCAATTTGACTGCATCAGCATTATCCAAGAGATTCAACATTAACTGCTATAACAATGAAATCAGCCATGTAACCTTATTTGATCATCTAGTTTGTGCTCTTCCATAGTAAGCTTTTCAATTTCTGCCTGCAGAAAAAGAAGCACAAGATAAACCTCCCGCATTAGAAGCCAATAAGTAACTGTTTTCACACTCCCCTTTTCAGTTCCATCTCATCATTTGAGTAGCATCATAAAAAATAGACTAAGGTGTAATATGTACCAACTGTCTCTGAGCATTCTCACATCAAGACAAAAAGATATAGAAAAATCACACCCATGATAATTTGCAGAAAAAAAAATTAGTTAGGCTTGTAGAACAGGATAATAATATCCACTTCCATTTACCTGTGATAAAGTTGCATCACCTTCTACCTGCCTTGGCCTTGAAGCATCAATGCCCCTGGTCAACCATTCAATCAAATTAATCCTCACACAAGTTTCCATGTGCTTCAAATGCTTTGAGGAGTCAAACATGGAAACAAGATAGTATGAGTTTTCAAGAAAGTTTATTATCATAAACTTACTTCCAACGTATTCTATTCTTGAGTGTCTTTTCTATGAGACCAATTCCTTCCAAGACGTTTGTTATATCGTATATCCGCCTCTTCTGTACCTGTTCTAGTAAAAAGTTTTTAACAAGTACAATACATTATCATCACTACAAACATACAATCAGAAGCATGATTACCTCCAAGGTTTCAGCTGCATTGTTTAGGTCAAGAATTCCATCATCAGCATTTTTAAATAGATCGACAAACCTCTTTGTCAAAAGACCTGAAAAGGCCAGTAGAAATAAATATGAGAGCTTCCACAGCTCTACAAGACAATGAAAACAGATATGATAAAATCATCTTGAAAATTAATATATGAAAATTACCGAGCGAACTATCATAACGACAGTTGCCAGCTGGAGTAAGAGGAGAAGCGCAATCTGCAAGTTCACTTATAATATTCATCAGGTTCCTCTTTAAGTTAGTTATGCTTGGACAATAAAGACTTTATGCAAACCTTACTCAAAGGATGAAGAGACGTGATCTATATACTAAAAAGCTCACCTCAATGACTAGCTATCTTAACGCATGCAAAAGAACTTGCAAAGGCGATAAATACAATTCCTCACCAGCCTTCGACACTGGGGTTTGAGGCCCAGCTCCATTGTCCTTTGAGGCCTTTGGAATTGTTGTATGTCCTTCCTCCTTTTGCTGATGCAGGTGTCCTGAAGGAACTATTAGATATGTTACTGCATCCAGGACTGCTAACATGATTGCTGGAGCTGACTCCATTATCAGCCAATCCACTCTTCCGTTTTAATTGCTGAGGGATGCCAAAAATTACAATATTGTATTAAATGACTGGCAGAAGTGGAGAAAACCATGAAGAACATAAGTTTATACTTTATTGCTTATAGCAATCCATTCCCAAAATTGTCATAATAAAACAAAGGCAATTCAGTTTCAATTAGCAGAAAGCATAAAATGAGACCACAGACAAGTATACTGAATGACCAGAAATAAATGTTGTTGGAAGCTACAATCATAGAAAAATGATCATGCATGACCATCAGGGTTCATTGGAAGTGGTTATACCATTCCTTCAAGCTCCACCACCATTACTGCCCTAATAAAACAAATCATGCAAAACTACATATAAGCCTTCCTTGCATAGCATGCAGTAACTGGAAAACATAACTAGATAGAGAAAAAAAACTGCAGCATTTAGGTGAAGGATCTCGACAAAAAGACATGTATGGCTTATTAAGCAAGAGTAAGGATTCAAATGAAGTTTGTATAAGTACATTAATGCATGAACCAAAATCCACACTTGGGGGGGGGGGAGCAAAGAAAAGGGCTAGAAAACAAGTCATTGTTCCATTATAGTATGTCAGAGCAGTTTAGCTGTAGAAGTAAAATCATATTCCTTATTGTTACAATTTGGAGGAGATTATAACAGTACCATGAGAAAAACAAGTTAAAAAGATTATAATTCCATCCCTCCCTCCTAAACACCCCTCTTAGGGATGTTGAATTTTATTACAAGAGGAGTTATGTTGTAGTAAATCCACCAATCCCCTACACTACCCATGAGAAAAAAAACACAAACCACCCTAGAACATTTAAAGGATTCAATACCCCATCCTATCTTCCTATTCACTCGAAGTTCTCTTATCCCAAACATGGTTTGGGAAATGAAATACCTCCATTCCCTGGAGCATGAGAAGCTCACTTAAACATCATCGATATGAGAATTTATAAGGACAATGGGCATCCACCAAATACTACTATTTATACCATTAGAACAAATTCAGCACCAAATTCAACACCAAGTCCAACATCATCAAGAATATAAAAAATAAGTGAAATGACAACTCAATTTTCCAAATAAAAATCCATTCAGAGTCTGCGAAAACGTCAATCATAGCATAACCGATAATCTTGCAGCACCCAAAATAACCCCAATTTCACTCCAGAACCCAAGTTTTCCCTCCCTTTCCCACAATTCCTCAACAATCAAACACACCACTATCAAATCAAACAAAAGCGCATTTAAAACACAATTTAACTTCCATTAACATCATATACTCACACAAGCAATCCCCTAAAACACATTAAACACCAACATAAAAAGAGAAAAAAATAAAGATATGCATGGATTTCTTTATACAAAATATAGAAGCACAGAGAAACTGAAACGCACAGGAGATCTCACAACAATAGCCTCAGCATCCCGATCGGTGGCGACTCTACTAGTACTCGGAGAAGAAAATCGGTGATAATCATCAAGAGGAACAAACGGCGGCTTCATCGTAGCAAACGCAAGGTGCCGCGTTAAAGGAGGCAAGATCGGTCCTGGTGACGGCGCCGTCGCAGCCGGTCGGGTTGAGGCTTTAGCTCCGCTGGACATAAAATGAAACCTAAGAACAAAAATCGCAGTAGAGTAGAGAAGAAAACTGGAATTTGATTAGTAAAGGATGTAAGACTTTATCTTAGAGAGAGAATATGGGTTTAGAGATAGAAAGAGGGAGTGGGGGTTAGGACTTCAGAGAGAAAGCAGAAAACGAGGGAAGGAGGGAATTTTTTTGTTTCGGATTTTGGTGGAGGGAAGATAGTTATCTTTATTTTATATTTGGACCGTATATTTTATTTTATTACGTTTTGGCCCAGAACTCTCTGGTTTTTCGAGCGTGGCGGAATGTGTTTTGAAATTCTTTATTTCTTTTTTGGCAATTATGTTGCGGGAATCACGAATTCTGCCCTGAAGGGATGGATGGTGGTCTTTAACTCTTGCTATGACAATGTAAGATGAATTTTTTCTGTTACAACATGTCTATATACATGAAATTAAATTTAATATAGAAATTTTAATACGATGTTTTGAATCATTTTAAATATTAAAAATTAAATTTTAAATAGATTTAATTTTTTAAAATAGTATAAAAATAAATCAAGATCAATCTTCTAATTTACAATTTCAATGAGAAAAAAAATTAATATTAAAACTAGATTTTATAAAATACTCATCTAATCATCTTTTAAAAAAAAATATATCTGAAGAAATAAGATGAAGGTGATGGGAGGGTATAAAAAACAAAATAAATTGAATTATATTCTTTACAAACATGTTAATTCAACTTATTTATTAATTGAATTCAATTACAATAAAAAAAAATGATTTCAAATAATTTGTAACATATCATGAATTAGGACTGGCCATGGAGGTATGCATATTTGACTATTTTTTATTTTATTATAATTCGTTTAGAATAAAATCATATGATGTTTTGAATTCAATTTATAAAATACTAAAATATATAATTGAATTGAATTATATTGTTTAAAGCACTTATGGAAATTAAATAAATTATCAATCTTAACTATTTTGCATATAATTTAGAATTATTTTTCTTACATAAATCCTTTCTTTTTGTTACAAGGATATTTATTTAAAATGACATGAAATATAGGCATTTTAAATAAGATATAAATAGCCTTGTCTCATATTAATTGTTTATTAAAAATGTGTTGAAAATAATTCAAAAAAATATATTTTTCAAAAAATATTTTCATTAAAATGTTGAGAGAAAAACTCTAAAATACTCCAATAAAAATTATGGATTTTTTTTTAAAAAAATCAAACCTAAATAAAATACATGTGGCCTTTTATACTTACATAATTGTAAACTCATTTATAACATAGATAGATAGATAGTTTGGGTGCATAATCTATGTCATTTGACTTCATAAAACATTTTCATTGTCTATTTTTCCATCTCCATGTACACGTACATGCCATTTATTTTCTTTTTTGTATGTATATCTCTTATTTTGTTATTGTTTTGCTTGTCACCTTAGTAACACATCAATTTAAACACATTTTCTCTCTTTAAAGGGTATTTTTTGAGGACAAAACCTGAATGGTGAGGCTCCAGGCTTGAATATAGCTCACTATATAGGTAAGACAATATCTCTCAAAGGGCATGTTATGTCATTGATTCAATGCTTTAAATACTAACACATAATATATAAATTTCTCCAAAAGGATTAGAGATCCATCTCTAAATCTCAATGACCATTTATCTTTAAAGGGGTCAATAACCCTTATTCAAGTCTCTATTGCTAGTTTTTCTATAAAAAGATATGAGATTTTTGCTTCTTGCTCCAAATCTCCATGGCCATTTATCTAAAAAAAGATAAGGATTCTTCTTTAGACTTTAGGTTTTCGTGACCACTTATCAACAACAACATCTGGGACACATTTTGCGTAAAATGCATTATTAAACATTTGCACAAGATATATTATGTTTGTTTATACTTATCATTTCGTTTTGTTTCTCAATTACTTCTTTTAATATGTACCTCCTAAAAAATAATCCTCACAATTGTAATCCTATAAACCATCACAAATAAAGAGGCCTAAGACTTTTTCATATAAATGAATCTTCATGTCAGACAACAATAAAAAAAATATGATTTTACCTTAAAATAGCAAAATAACTCCCACATAAGCATAATCATGCTTAAGAAATCATAACAAATATTTAGGTCACCTTTAAGTAAAAATTGTATCTTTTAAAAAGGACATCAACTTCACTTTCATGTTCGATCTTGAGGTAAAACTCTATTTTTGTAGGCCCTTATCATAAGTACATATATCTTAACTTACGCATTCATAATATCTTTACAAATTAATTTAGCTTCCTTTCATATGATGAGTGTCTCCTACATTATTATAGACATCATATTCCTACATTAAACGATGAAGTTTATTTTACAAAACTCATCAACTCTTAAAAATATTTAAAATAGATTAATTATACATAAATTGCAATATTCTCCTTTAAGATCCTAATACCATTTGGCCTTAATGCTACCAAGGTATCACATTTAATAAACAATCATACAACTCACATAAGATATAATCTTCAAGAAAAGCTTTATGGATCATTTTGAATGTCTGACAACACTTTTTCAAGGAATTGCGGTGAATAAATAAAGATATTAGAACTTATAACTAAACCCTTTACTCATTCCAACAAAATGAGCTCAAAACTTATATTAGCACTTTCATTATGGGATCAATTATCTCTTAAACAATCCCTTAACACAAGAGTTGCTCTTATATTTAATCTTAAACATTCACACATGATAAGGGGAAACTTCTCTTACCTTTAAAGTTAACGTAATATATTTTCTTCATATTACTCAATATTTCTTAACCAACATAATAAAGCAACTCTTGTATGAGCTAATATAGTTTTTAAAGTGCAACGTTATAGTTTTGCCAACTAATGTAATAAATCTTATTAACTACTATGCTACTTGGGATGTCATGTTCGATAAACAAATAAGTTATAATACTAGTGCAAATTAAAATGAGTCTGAAATGCTCTTCCAATGATTTAATTTTTTAACAAAATAATCGATGAAACAACTTAAGTCTTTATATCACCATGACCACAAAGACTCTCAGGGGTGAGTTGTATATTTGGAAAAAAAACAATAGCCCTTTTTTTTCCTTTTATACTAATGTCCATGCTTAATATGATGGGTCTAGGATAGGGCTTAGGGGTTCTCTTCCCCTAGGGTATAGCTCTTCGAGGTAAGACTCAATGTTAAGGTTGAATTTTAGTTATTAACCTTTATATTTTTAGTCTTCAATGTTTAATATTAAAGTGATATATCACTATAAGGTGTCATTTGGACATAAAACCTCATTCCATGTGAGCTCACTACTTTATGAAAGTGGGTGAGGCTTATATTTATATAAAGTTTTCATTTAATTACCATAAAAGAGGGAATATGAGAACATACCCAAATATATATACACAAAATATTATATTTTCTTCTTTAACTACCATTTTTAGAGATCTTTATATATACATATACCATACAACCTGAAAAGGTTTCCCCTCTTTTTTACAAATATTGATTTAAATATTAAAGGAACCTTTTATAAGAAAACTTGTTTTACACATAGCTATAAAGCCCAAATTCAACATGTATTTTTTTATGGGTTGACAACCAAGCCTAGAAAGTGTAAATACAGTGTTGCTTTTTTTTTCTTCCTTATATGCACTCTAATGGTAAAAGGCTATTTGTAAGTGTCAATTCTATTATAATATATTTGATATTAATAAAACTACTTATTAATTATAATTAACTAAGAAAACTCCAATAAAAACCTTTTTTCATAAAAATATATTAAACAAACTTTTAGCATGTTTTGACCAATGTATAAGGATGACTCTCCAACATAAAAATGATATTTTGACTCTTCAATATAACTCTTCTCTTGGAGGTATAAAAATAAAAGATAAAGCAAAAAAAATCATTTTCTTTTGGCTTTGCATACAACATATCCCTTGGAGATGCTCTTCACAAGTAACAAATTGTTAATTAGAAAGCTTATTTATTCTCTTAAGAGGCTTAAAAAATCCAGGGTTATATGTATTATCAAAAGATATCTTCAAGGATAGTGACAATGTTGTACACATTCATAATTAATTTCTTCAATATAATGTTTGTTTATAAACATGTGAAAATATAAAAAAACATAATTGAAAAACTCTACTTAATTTGCAATAGTGCCTCTTTATCAAAACTCGTTCAATGATCAGATTTAAGAAATGCATTATGTGAGAAAATGAATCCCACTTTCTTATGTGTTTTATTTTGACCTCGCTCTTTCTTTCTCTTACCATTTGAGCTATATCCCCTCTTATCTTTTATAATTGTACTCTTCAACATTTAAATTTAATATTGTACATTAATTACTTCCAATTGAAACAAGAGTTATTTTCAAGCTTTACTCTAATAATTTGCACATTAACAACTTCTTAACCCTACAACAATATTTTTTACCATTCCAACAAAAAGAAACCCATAATTCCTTGTAGTTTGACATAATATTTCCTAGAAAATCCTTTCACTAAACCTTTAATACCATGTTATATTTATTCAAATCGACCACAAATACAACTGCTCTGAAATTTACCCCGTGCATTTTCCACTTGAAATTCTTGCACACGATAATATGACTTATAGTTCTCCATCAGCAATATCATCTGTGAGAGATTTGATGTTGGTGAGATTATAATGTAACCTCTTAGTCACTATTGTATTGATTAACTTATAGGTTTTGTACGAGTTCACTAATATAGAATATTGTATGCTTGTTTCAAAGATTTAAGCTCAAACATTTTTATTAGATTTTCTTTATTTCAATCTCTAATCCCAGTGAAAAAAATTAGTGCATGCCTTTTGTTGATGTCTGCTCTATTCCATAAAATATCAAATTCTTGTATGCAAGTCTCTTGGTTACCTACTTGTTTAAGCTTCATGAGTTCTTCTAGAGTGCTTTTGGCCACAAGATCTAGCACACAATGCCTCTACACCTTCTCTAGCTGCACTAGTTTCCCCTGTGGGCATTTGTAGATTTTTTTTGAAGAGTTGTTTGTTGATAAGCCAATCCACTAATAAATTCTTTAAGCTCATCATTCTTAGCTTCATGGTTAGTTCTGGTGGTTTCGGGCTTGTGATTCTAAGTCTCCAGCATCTTCATCAAATGTTCATGATTTTGTGTGTGATCCTTGCTGATAGCTTCAAGCAAGCTTTCTAGTTCTGCTAACTTGAAAAAACATAATGAAACGGTGCGTGCAGGTGAATGAATGAAACCGTTTGTTTGGTGTAGTTTTGTAATCTCAATTCTTTCGGCGATCACGCGGTGCGTTTTGATTCCTTCAAATTCAAACGTTCATTAGCCATTGCCATTGCCATTGCTTGCCTTCTTTTGACGTCCTTGACAGTGCTCTGATGGAAGAGAAGAGTAAGCAACATTTAATTTTTAAAATTTCAGTGTGCTTTCTCCAGGGAAACAAGCTGCTACAGAGTTGTATCTCACAAAAAGAATCCATCTTTGGGATGGTTCACAAATGACAAATCATTAGAGCATACCGATGGGAACAACTTGTAAATGATGCCATACCATACTTCAGAGCAAACTGAATTTCCAACCTCCACACCATACTAGCAAAGAACTCTAAACTCTAAAGGGAAAATCATCAGCTTAAGTAATCATCATACAAGATTTCTACTTGAACAACACCAGATGCTGCAACCGATAAGACCTATTCTTGGGAACAATTCAAACCTTTCCCTCGAGTCGAAAATCAACAACACAGCTACTGAAAAAGTCATAGTTGTGAAAACTAGCCCCCCCCATTATTTACTATCAGCTCCTGCTGTACCAGTGTCCTTTCCTTTCACTCCACAAACATGATATCAATAGCATAAAATTCAATTTTCATAGAAACTCCATTTGAAGCCTCTTGATATCATTGCTTTATAGCGATTCAAATTTGACTACATACAGCTAGCTGAAAAAGGCTAAATCTTCCGTAACATATACATCCACAAGAAAATCGAGGTTAGTCCAGTGTTATACACTAAATCATAATGAATGAAGAAACACTATTTCCATTACATTACAATTACGATAATATCTAAAAAGAACTCCTAATAGAAAAAACTCCATAACAAGGATAGCATAAAGATGCAAATCCACAGCTGGAAAATTCTTATAGTTTCATCGAATTCAGCAGAAAGACCCCTTCTTACATAAAATATATAGAATTGATTATTTTATTCAAAACTAACTGTGACATAAACACAAGCAGTAACACCATCCAGACACAGAGAAACCCAAATAAAAGAAAATTTACTCTGTACTAGTAGAAGAATCAACGTCACAATTTACAGAATACAAAGGAGAGCTTCTCAAAGGAACAGAAGAATTGCAACAAACATCAATTCTACTTATAAACTCCTCCTGGCTTGTCCTTAACAACGTATGTAGAGGAAAACACAAGCCTTTCTCGACACAACATTGATGTCTGGGCTTAATTCTATTCTCTAAACTAAATGAAAAATACTGCGGAAATTCTGTTAATTCCTTCAAATCCCTTCCCATTTCCACAACAAAATAATTCAACTTGGGTTCAATATTATTCTTAATGCTGTAATTAAACAGCTGTGGAAATCTCCTAAACATGGAAACAGCATCTTTATATGAGAACCCGATTTTTTCAAAGTATTGGATTCTTGGGTAAGAGTTTTGTTTCCACGCTACAAGACAGTAAATATGTGTGTCTTTTTACCTCCTCAAGACCAATGCTTTGGAGGAAATAGAGTGTGGGGCGCAGGCAGTATTTGACGCTGGATACCAGTAATCTGGGCCGTCGGTTTATGACATGTTTTAAATCAGAGCCGTTGACGCGGGCTTCACGGAGAAGGAAGGTGATGACTGGGGTCACAGTGGAAGGAGTGGAGGTGAGGACTTCTGGGCACATGGAGATGATTCTGCGGAACTCTTGTGGAGTGAAGTTCATGGAGGTGAGTAAATCAATGATGGATTTGATGTTTGGTAAGGAGGTTGAGAGGACGACCGGACGGTGATGGTTTATTAAGGAGAATATGTCCAGGCCTATTGAATCAAGGTAGAGCATTATTTCTTGAAATTCCGAATTGGGTGGCTCATGGGACCGGGACTGCGGTGGTCGAGGGGTATATACAGAGGGGATTTCTTGAGTTTTGAGAGGCTTAGGAGGGAGAGAAATGGTGTTTGTTTTGGAGGAAAGAGTGGGAAAATGGAGGGTTCTTGGGCGAGAAAGTGCGGGGAAATGATCATGGTGATGCCAGGAGAAGCTGTGGGGTTTGGGATAAGAAAATGGGGAGGGTTTCAGGTTGGAGAGGGAATGGAGAAGGGTGTCTTCCATTGTGTTGAGTTACATGGCTGATTGAGAAGGGTTTAGTGTTGGTGTTTTTCTTTGGTTCAAGAGCATGGTGGAGATTGCGGTGGATAAGGGTCAGGAAATTTTGATAATATGATTTGGAGATGGAGGAGAAGGGGAAGAAGTGCTCTCTGATTGAAATTACAGGTTTGTCCTCCCCACCTGAATAAGAGAGACTGGGCCTTTTGAGTTGTGTGGTGCTAGTTTATGGCCCATTGGGCCGTTCCTGGACCTTGTTCTTTTCTTGCCTTGGGTTGTTATGCCACACGGATTCAGGAGGAGTTCATAAAGAGTCTGAATTCTTGAACAATTTTTGTCGGTCATGAGTGTTTTAATTCTAGATATATAGTAATATTTTAAAATTGTTTTTTTTTAAAAATGTAATTTGAATTAACATTTTAATTCAAATATGTTCATTATTGTAGAATAAAAAAAAATTTTAGCCTTTGTTCATGTTATTTTTATCTAAAAATATTTTATTTGATTTCTAATGATTTATTAATCAATATTTATTGGATTGTATGAGATTGTTTTCTCTTTTTTAATAGAATTATGAAGGTCCTAATTGAATGATAAATGAATTTGATTTTTGTGGTATTATGAGTGAATATATTTTTATAAAAGTATACATATAATTTATCCTACAATGTTCAAAAACTAGTCTAATAATATCCAAAATTATTTTAAGAAATAATAATAAAACATTTTTGCTTGAAAATATATTATTTTAAAATTACTTTTAATAATAATACATTAACACAGTATGAAAAAGAAAATCAATTTTCAAGTAAAAAAAAATTTTGTCTTTGAAAAAAAATCTCTAAAAAACATGACGCATGAGATGACAATATTATTATATTAGGCTCTCACTAACCATAACTTGCTTGACATGTTTGGGAAGTGTAATTAATATTATTTTTAAAAATATTTTTTATTTAAAAATATATTAAAATGATATTTTTTATTTATTTTTAAAAATATTTTTTAACATTAATATGAAAATTAATTATATTTTTTTTAAAAAAATAAATAAATAATTAATTGTTTTTTTTAAATATTTTTAAAATGCAATGAAAAAAAAAAAGAGTATTGGCTAGATTCCTGGATGCCCCGGAATGTAGGAACGGGTAACCCACCTTACCACTTCGTACCTGATAAAAAACACACGAAAAAAATTCTAACAACCACACGAACCCAAAACAGGTTGTCTACTGCTACACCAAGTTGTAGTTTTATCTTTTATCACACAGTACCATTTCTCAACCTTAGACTTGCTGCTCTACCCGCACCAACCACTACTGATTATCACTCCAAGAGAAGGAGCACTCAAGAACAAAAAAAAATGGCCTGCTCAGCTACCTCCACCACGCTCATCTCCTCTATCGCCACCGCCACCACCACCACCACCAAATCCATGGCCTCTCCTTTCTCCAAAAACATAACTCTCCCCAACTCATTTTTTGGCACTCGCAAATCCTTCCAGTCTCGTGTCCCTCGTTCCATTTCCTTGACTCGCGGCTCTCGTTCTAGAAATACCTTCGTTGTCAAAGCCTCTGTAAGTTTTTTCTCAGATTCGTTAATATTTATGTCCGAAATTTACATTTCATTAACTAATCTTTTGTGTTTGATACTTTGATTCTGCCTCTAAACCGAGTTTGCTTTCGTTCTATTCTGTGTAGAGCGAACTTCCATTGGTCGGAAACATAGCTCCGGATTTCGAGGCAGAGGCTGTCTTCGATCAAGAGTTTATCAATGTACTTTGTGCTGAAAATGTTATCGCTTTTTTAATTTTTTCTAATTTAATGAAATCTCAATTTACATTGATGTTTCTATTTTGCACAGAAATTTGGTCTTACAAAATAGATTAAGTACCTAATTGCTACTTCGATTGTTGTAAAATCGTGATTTGAAAGGCAGTTAATTGTTAATTGATTGGCTACGAAAATTGTGTGGTGAATTGAGATTGCATTTGTGTTCCTGTGTTGTGTATTGTTCTTTCAAACTCTTTTATGTTTGATCGGTTAATTTTGGTTTTCAGGTTAAACTGTCTGATTATATTGGGAAGAAATATGTGATTCTGTTTTTCTATCCATTGGACTTCACATTTGTTTGCCCCACAGGTTTGTTTGGAACTTAGCTTATGTTGTTTGAAGCTTTGACGAGTTGTGGATGCTAATTGTTCTTCTCATATTTTTTCTGTTCACTTGTGTGCAGAGATAACTGCTTTTAGTGACCGTCATGAGGAATTTGAGCAGATAAACACAGAAGTATTGGGTGTTTCAATCGACAGTGTGGTATATATTTTCTTAAAGTTCTAGGAATCTTTTGACTTTGTCCTGAGATCTTAGTGGATTTTGTGTCTTCTCTTCAAGTCTTCAACTTTGCGCATACTCCCACACACAACTCACACGCTTAGGATAATATAATCTGTCTCTAGATAGTCTAATTGATTTTTTTTGTTTTGTTTCAGTGGGGTGGGGGGGAAGTATTCTTTTAGCCAACCTAAAACAGGCGGATTAAAGCTCGGGATGACTTGACTTTGACTTGAGTTTGTGTGTATTATGCATATTGATTTCCTTTATATGAATAATGTGGGCCATTCTTGCTAGCCCAATTGATAAAAATGCATGGCCTTTGCATGTATTCTGAAAACTTATGGCTCAAGCCACAGCATTCTGAGTTGATAAGTTGAAGTGAGTATTGTAACGGACAAAAAGTAACTTGGTTGTAGAAGAACTAGGAACAGAAAATAACTGTAAAGAATCTCAGTTTGGATTTTCGCTATAAATCGATTGACTTTGGCTATAGAAGCTATCATCGGCATATTATGCAATTGCAACCTTGTTGGATGCAAGTCGGGCCATTACCAGTTTTAATTAGCTTTTGTCTGTACTAATAAAAGACATCAACATTTGCATTCAAAACTGAAATCATCCACTATCCGTTTGTTGTGTCAGATCTGGTTTTGATGTTGGACTAAAAATCATAAACTGATTATTGATTTTGAACGTGTTATGATATCTACTTTGTGTAGTTCTCGCACCTTGCCTGGGTTCAAACAGATAGAAAGTCTGGTGGGCTTGGAGACTTGAAGTATCCTTTGATTTCTGATGTCACCAAATCCATTTCAAAATCTTATGGAGTGCTAATTCCTGATCAGGTACGAGATGTTTTTATTAATGTTGTTCTAAAGAAACACAATGAACTCATTAAAACCTTCATTATTTTTAATAACACCTTTGTTATTGCACATCCTTGCAGTTTTTTTTGTCTGCTGTTTGTTACTGGAATGACTCAGTATCAAGCTAAACCATAATGACTTGGGTCTAGATCGCATCTAGTTGGTCTCTATTGAATGGGAATCAGAGTGCCTTATTATTTTCTTAGTAGTCCTATCTATCCTGTGGTTAATGCCACTCCCCATTGTCAGACAATGCTGAGAAAAGTGTTCTCTCAGATCAATCACCACTGCCCCTTAACCTCTGCACTGTGCTTGGAAGAGGAGCCTCCACCTCCACCTCCACCAGTTTCTGTTTTTGATACCTGGTTTTGGTTTTCAATTTCAGGGAGTTGCTCTGAGAGGACTTTTCATCATTGATAAAGAAGGAGTCATCCAACATTCCACCATTAACAACCTCGCCATTGGGCGTAGCGTTGACGAGACAAAGAGGACACTCCAGGTGATTTCACAATCACAGGGCAAAGATATTCTAAAACTGGATGGATCGGCATTGCTGTACACCTGAAGTGCCTTTCGGCATGTGTTTTCCATTCATTCTTATTGTTTGCCTTTTGCATTTATCGCAGGCCTTGCAGTACGTGCAAGAAAATCCAGATGAAGTTTGCCCAGCTGGGTGGAAGCCTGGTGAGAAGTCCATGAAGCCTGACCCCAAGCTGAGCAAGGATTACTTCGCTGCAATATAGAGGGGGCTGCATTGCACTGCGAATTTCATTTCACTGTGAATTAGGGAGGTTTGAACAAGATTTATTTATCATGTGGTGTCGTTTTAGACATGCGATTTTTGAGCAGCAATTTCTGGAATAAGTGCACTGGACAGGAATCTCTCTCTCTCTTCTCTTCTTGTAATCGAATGATGCAAAAACAATGGCTTCATGTCATTCTCCAATTCCATTGTGTGTGTGGGTATTTCATTCCAGAGCTTTGATCCTGATAACTGGTCCTGAGAAGGAGAGAATTTCTGAAGTGATTTTCACTTTTCAGTGGATTGAGATTTTGTTGGGCTTAAGCCTACCTGTAGAACTCCCAAAAGTCTACTGTTTTCCTTTTCAGTGGGCTTGGATTTTGGTGGGCTTACCTAAGCTGAGGTCCTTTGAAACAGCCACTGGAATAAAACTATATCTACTTTTTACGTTATGCCATGGATCGAATATATTTTTTTAAAAAATATATAAAAAAAATATAAGTTGCAGAGGTCTTTTTCTAATATCATTAAACTTGGTATTTCAAAACTTAGACAATACGAACAGCAAGTTTCATTATAAAAAAAATAACCTAACAAATGATTTATCTTTCCTCACTATTTTCATCTTTTTCCTTTCTCAGAGCTAGAAATTACAAAATAAACAAAGCAATTTGTTAGATCAAAATTGAAATTATAATTAAGCATATCATTCTCATTTGTTTTTTTACATTTCACTTCTCCATCTTTCAATTTGTTATTGTCCCATTATTTCAACTCTTGTCCAATCCGATTAGGCTATAAAGAATTTAATTACTAGAAAAAGTTTTAAAATGAAAAAAAACAACACCTACAAAAATCTTTTTAATATATTGGCTAACATGGTAAGAGTTCGTTGCCCAAATTTCAAAGGAATTTGCATGGAAAGACACCTCAAATGACATTATTTTCTACTAATTTTAGTTTTTTTTTCATATTAGAGTTCTGATAGTTACTCAAGTGACGAGATAATAAAAAACTTTATAATTCTGTATAATAGATTTTGAGTTTAAAATAAAACATGTATCTGCTATAAAAACTTAAAACAACTGGAATTTTAGTTAGCTAGACATCGCATAAAAATAAAAATAAAAAAGTTCCGATAACAGCAATAATTGCCGATACCCGGACAGCGATCAGGCGATTGTTGCTTGTTGGATTGTCCATCCTTCAGTGCCTGTCCTGTGTAATTAACAAGTAGCAAGTGCCTTCATTTTGTTGACCATATAATGTTTGACTGCTACCAATCTTATGGAGATTACATTTGACGCAAGCAATCGAATGCATTTGCACATTAAAAATACCATGTGCCTCGCATGCACACACAAGCTTCCATCACGGGTTCCTTCTAATATGCTTCTTTGGTTTCCAAATAGTTTGGGCTTTCTGAATTAAATATATATATATATATATAGGAGTTGACAATGATGGATTACAGCTACCTTCTCAAGATATATAAAACTACAGGAGTACAATCTTGAGAACAATTTCTTGACAATAAAACAGAATATTCAAAGAATTTTTTCATGGCTAAAAAACATGGGCGCCTGCTCCAAATCCAATCTTCACCACTCTTTAAAAACTCAATTGAAAAAAAATGATTTTTTTTGTCTTAAACTAAAATATTTTAGTGGTTTTAAATCATTTTGATATGATGATGTTAAAATTAATTTTTAAAAAATAAAAAGTATTATTTCTATATATTTTTAAATAAAAAAACATTTTAAAAATAACTTCAAATACACTCCAGACATATACTGGTGCCATGAATAGTCCTATAAATGATCTCAATCGGACTATGAATGACTTGAACACAACATTTGATTAAATGAATCTCCAAAACATTATTTCAAACATTTTTTTTTTGTGATTTTCCATATCTCTTTTATTTTCTCTCTACATAAAAAAAACATAAAACACAGTAAGTAGTGTTTTTACATACCCCAACAAATGGGCTAAAACTCCTCTGGCTAGATCTCTTTCCCACTGGACTTGATAATTTTATATGGATCAAAGGTCATTCTCCAAATAAAAAATAAGAGGAAAATCCAACCCAACACATCACATCATCTTTATTTTGAATAAATTATCTATTGAATTTGTTAATATAAGATCTAACCAGAGAGGGATTTAGTATAAGTAAATAAGAACTAGTTGTAAGAAAATAAATAAATAGGTATTCATTATTTAATTTCTTCTCATTTGCTATGATTGTTAACTGCAAATAGTCGGGACTATTATTCATTAATACAACTGTCGAAGGATGCAATTCTATTTAATAGCATAATTTCCATTCATTAATTACTTGATACTATTTAGATGTGGGAGGCACGGAACACTTTTCACTAATATTATTGTACAATCATGATTCTACTTTTTGTATGTAAGAAAACTTATCTGGAAAGCGTATTTTATAAGCTTATATGAACGAGTAAAATCTTAATTGTTCTAGATTTTTATAAGAATGTATATTTTAACTTGAAATCAAAATCCATTCTGTAAATCGCAAGCGCTCTGTCATCACACCACACCCTCAGAACCATGATCCTACTTGATTCATTATAAAACTCGGTATAATCTTTGTTATAATTAATTAGTAAGATTAGAATGGCACACACCACACAAAACTTGGAATCTTGAAATGGATTTCTTGTAACGGGGGGTGCTAATTTTTTATTTATAATTTTAATTGCTATTAAAAAAAGGATGAAAACTCTATCATCAAGAAGTCGTTCCCTAAAAAAAAACGAGAAATATTTATCATGATTTAAGATTTTAAATATTCTAAAATATACTTTCATAATCAATCAATATTGTGACACAATTGTTGGGAGATCGAATCATGATCTAGAGGGTTATTATTAATTATTGGGGGAAACTTTTGGAGTGTAGTAAAGAAACACCCAGACATGTGAGACGCACCGCATTAAAAAAGACAACTTGACATTGGTCTCCTTGTGTCGTCATCTTCTGTTCTTCCACTTGCTGATTATAAAAAGAAAGAAAATACTTCACAAAGATATGGATTTTGGGCTGAGGAGGAGGAGGAGGAGGATGGGGGGGTGTTTTGACTCTAAAAACTTTGACGATTACATAACAGGCCCAATCTGAATTAAAAATAAGATTGTGGGTCTTTGAATTTAAAACTGAGAATTTGTGGATCTTATTAATCATGACCATCAAAAGTTGTTTTAGAGAATACGAGGTTATCTACCGGGTGTTGTGCTAAATTTGTTTTTATATAGGAAATTGATTGATTTTATGCATATTATAATTGATTAATATAATATTTAATTAATAAAATTATATAAATAAAATATGTTAGAAATAAAAAAAAATACGTCTAAAAGGAATATTGTAATTGAAATATAGGGGAAGTGACTCATATATTTTTTCATTGTACATAACTTGAGCAAATTTGTCTACCCATTATGTTTATGTGTTGCTTCATTTTTTTTTGCGTAATATTAGATCTGAAATATTATATATAAATATATTGTAAAAGTAATTTTATAACCAAAACAACCTAAAATCTAAGAATAAATTTTTTCTAAGACATACAACCTAAGCAAAAGAGGAAATAATTAGAATAAAAAACTAAAATTAAGAGCGTATATATATATATAAATATGAACAAAAATAAGGACTATTGAGAAATATATCTAAAAAATAAAGGAATTAAAATAAAAAAAATTAAAGTATATGGGCCGAAATGAAAACATCATATATAAATAATTTTAACCAAATGATTAAATTAAAAAAATTAAAAGTATATGGGCTGAAATTAAAAGCATAATATGTAAATGATTTTAACCGAATGATTAAATTAGAAAAATTAAAAGTATTTTAAGGAAAAAATAAATAATTCTTTTATTACCGAAAACATTATTTACATATTTTGTTTAACCAAAGCTATATTTAATACAAAGATAAATTCTAATAAAAATTAAAAGCCAAAACTAAGAGTATAGATATATAAATGCAAACAAATTATTTAGAATTATGCCAAAATTACTAAAAAATATAAAGGGATCGAAACTGAATCAAGAAATAAAATAAAAATTATTTTTTCCTTACAACACTTTCAATTTTTTAATTTAATCCTTCGGTTAAAATTATTTATATATTTTTGTACCAAAGCTACATTTAATATAAAATTAAATTCTAATAAAATTAAAAGTTAAAACTAAGAGTATAGATACATAAATGTAAACAAATTATTTAGAATTATACCAAAATTACTGAAAAAATAAAAGGGATCAAAACTAAATCAAAAAATAAAAAATTATTTATTTTTTCCTTACAACACTTGCAATTTTTTAATTTAATCATTCGGTTAAAATTATTTACATATTTTGTTTAACCAAAGCTACATTTAATACAAAGATAAATTAATTCTAAATAATTTGTTTGTATTTATGTATCTATACTCTTAGTTTTGACTCTTAAATAATTTATTTGTGTTTATGTATCTATACTCTTAGTTTTGACTCTTAAATTTTTATTAGAATTTATCTTTATATTAAATGTAGCTTTGGTTAAAAAACAGAGTAAGTTCACCTTTGATGGTGTGAAATAAAAGTAAAACTCTCTCTTATGCATATATAGTTAATCTTCAGTCGCTAGTAACTTGTTATATTTTTTAAGACGTTAATATTAAACAAATATCAGAATATAGAATTATTTTCAACAGAAAAACTTTTAAAATAACTTTTCTCATTATTTTAAATGCATTATTTATAATAAAATGAATATATTAAAAAACTAAATAATCAAAAATCTTGTAGAATGATTATTTTGCTTTAATGTATAACATTATTGAAAAAATCAAGAACCATTAACATTTTTTGACATGTTATAAAATTTGGTTTTATCTGCGGTGAAGCGCATGACTAGTGACTCATATATTTTTTATTTTTAGATAATTTGATCAAATTTTTTCATCTGTTTTGTCTATGTGTAGTTTCATATATTTTTATTCATGTAATATTAGACCTGAAATATCATACATAAAAAAGTTAGAACAATCAATTTTTCACTAAACCAACATCGATTAATGAATTATCTTGATTATTATTCTTATTGTTATTATTATGATTGTTAAATTGTTACAATTATTAATTACAGAATCAAAACATCTCTTTATGGTTGCTACCACTAGTGAGTAGATATGATTACGTAGTTTGCTTCATGATCTGTCTTTGCTTTACTCACAATCAATGCTTATAATCAATCTACTTAACACACCACATCATTCAAATAAAAATTGCTTATTCCCACTGGACTTAATGATTTTATATGAACCTAAGGTCATTCTCCAAATAAAAAATAAGAGGAAAATCCAACCCAACCCAACACATCACATCACATCATCTTTATTTTGAACAAATTATCTATTGAATTTGTTAATATAAGATCTAAGCAGAGAGGGATTTAGTATAAGTAAATAAGAACTAGTTGTAAGAAAATAAATAAATAAATAAATAGGTATTCATTATTTAATTTCTTCTCATTTGCTATGATTGTTAACTGCTAATAGTCGGGACTATTATTCATTAATACAACTGTCGAAGGATGCAATTCTATTTAATAGCATAATTTCCATTCATTAATTACTTGACACTATTTAGATGTGTGAGGCACGGAACACTTATCACCGATATTAATGTACAATCATGATCCTACTTGATTCATTATAAAACTTGGTATAATCTTTGTTATAATTAATTAGTAAGATTAGAATGGCTCACACCACACAAAACTTGGAATCTTGAAATGGATTTCTTGTAACGGGGGATGCTATTTTTTATTTATAATTTTAACTGCTATTAATAATAAAAAAGAAAACTCTATCAGCAACAAGTCGTTCCCTCTAAAAAACGCCAAATACTTGTCATGATTTAAGAGTTTAAATATTTTGTCTCCTTGTGTCGTCATCTCCTGATGTTCCACTTGCTGATTATAGAACGAAAGAAGATACTTCACAAAGATATGGAATTTGGGTTGAGGAGGAGGGGTGGTGGTGTTTTGACTCTAAAAACTTTGACGATTCCATATTGGAGTTGCATGCCCAATTTGAATTACAAATAAGATTGTGGGTCTTTGGCTTTCTTACCATTATTGCAACTGACTTTAAAACTGAAAATTTGTGGATCTTATTAATTATAGCCATCGAAAGTTGTTTAAGAGAATATTGTAATTGTAATGGTTTTAAATACAAGTTAATTATTAGATGAGTTGGAACATATGTAAAATAATATTCATATGGATAGCGGTGGTTAAAGAATAATATAGATAATATTTTAGGGTGTTACCTAATAGTTTAACCTTAAAAGTGAGATGGGTCTTTGACATGCTATCAAAACATTGTTGATCTAACGGTAACGAGTTTAAATCTTACCATATTTATTCTATTTGATAAAAATTAAGTATGAGATAGTGTGAACCTGTATGCAAGTTTCAAGCTCAAATAACTTTCACTTGAGAGTGTGTGTTAGAGAATAATATAAATGATATCTTGGGACCTCATCTAACAGTTTGAGCTTGTAGGTGAGATCATTGTCAGAGAATAATAAAATTCATATTCTTAGACCTCACCTAATAGTTTAACCTTCAAAGTGAGATGATTTCTTGACATGGTATTAGAGCCATATTGACCCAACAGTCACAAGTTTTAATCTCGTCACTCTCATTCTATTTAATAAAAAATTATTACAAAGTAGTGTGAATTTGTGCAAGTTTCAAGCCCAAATAGCTTTCACTTGAGAGGATGTGTTAAAAAAATAATACAAATCATATTCTAGGACCTCACCTAATTGCTTAAGCTTCAAGATGAGATAGTTTGGTTTTAACTAAGGTTTGAACTTGGGACGAGATATGTGTAACTCAAGAAGATTGATATATAAGGGTTTTTTAGTGAAAATAAATATTTTTTATGTTTTTTTTTCGTTTAGTATTATGAGGTTGAAAATACTCTATCATTAGAATGTTTTAATTTTTAAAAGAGTAAGGAACTATTTTTATTTTATTTTATATATATATATATATATATATTAAATTAATTGGTAAATAGTTAAAATTCTCAAAACTTATGAAATATATTCTCTATTATTCATAGCCATCGATTTTATGAAACAATTCCTTAATATTATGGATTTTTTAAAATAGTTCATGAGCATTCTCAAATATTTGAATGGTTCATAAGTTTGCAAATTATTGTTTTTAAGAAACATATTATTAATTTCATAAGCATTATCATTTTTTTAAACAAATATTTTTATTAAATACTATTTTATATTTTTTGTGATGGAGTATTTCTTGAATCGTTTGTTTAAGATTTTCCTAAATTTTAATTGATATCAATCCTAAGATTAACAACATCGTCTATCTTCAGAATGCATAAACATTAAAAGACCCTAGCCAATACCATTGGTTAATTGGGCGTCTCATTTATCTCACCATATCTCAGCCTGATATCACTTATGCAGTACAACTTCTTAGTCAATTCATGCAGAAAGCTTGTTGTCCACATCTTGATGCTGCATATTATGTTTTTTGTTATTTGAAGAGTTTTTCCGATCAAGGTCTTTTTTTCCCTTCAAACAATGATTTTTAGATCAAAGCTTACTGTGATGCCGATGGGGCAAGTTGCCCTATGACTCGATGATCTATTACATGCTACTACATCTTTCTTGGTACTGCTCCTATATATCAAAAATCCAAGAAGCAACCCACAGTATCACATTTCTCTTTAGAATCAAAACATCGCTCTATAGGTGCTACCATTAGTGAGGTGATATGATTACGTAGTCTGCTTGCTTATCTGTCTTTGCTTTATTTACAATAAATTCTTTTGCAATGCAATAATCAATCTACTTTACACATTGTTGTTAATCTCATCTTCCATTAGCACACTAAACACATTGAGATCGACTACTATTTCATTCATCAACACTTGCAATCTGGGATCATTGCTACACAATGTCTCAACTCAATCCCAATTGGCCAATATATTAACTCAAGCCTTATAATGTGATCGTTTCCATTTTCTTCTTCACAAGTTGGGCATTCAGAAACTTCATGCTCTCTCCATCTTGAGGGGAGATCTTGAAGACATTTGTTACCTTATTTATCAATATGTGTCTCTTTGAAGATATTGTTTTGAATATTTATCCTTGTATTTGCAAATATCTAAGACGCGGGCTACAATTAATCATTCTGTAAATTAGCTAGTTAGCTGTTATTTTTGCAGAACTTTCTCCTAGCTTTTCTATGTGTATAAATCATTCCATTTGCAATAGAATAACTGTGGGAATTCATTATTATTGTCTTCATGTTTTAAGCTCTCTTTTCTTCAAAACACATTAGCCATACGAGGGAACTTGACCTATTGGTTAAAACACATTAGTCACTCAAAATTAACATGGGAAGCATCGAGAAAGCTGTTCTGATTCGTTTATAAACAGGAAAAATAAATTTCTTCAAGTTCAACTTTAAATAATTCATAGTAGATAAATTCTTTCATATATATATATATATATATATATATATTATTGCTACTGGATGTGGTCGATTTTGACTACATAAAATATATAGTATAATCCTTCTTGGACACATAAATATAAATAATCCTGAACTGATTCCATTCCTTCCTTCCAAGTTCACACAACTCAAAGAACTTTCACTTGAGAGAGCGTGTTAGACAATAATATGAATGATATCTTGGGATCTCATCTAACAGCTTGAGCTTGTAGGTGAGATGATATGTTAGAGAATAATATAATTCATATTCTTAGAACTCACATACTAGCTTAACCTTCAAAGTGAGATGATTTCTTGATATGGTATCAGAGCCATGTTGACCCATCAGTTACAAGTTTGAATCTTGTCACCCTCATTTTATTTGATAAAAAATTATTACAAAGTAGTGTGAGTTTGTGCAAGTTTCAAGCCCAAAAAGCTTTCACTTGATGAGATGTATTAAATCTATGATCTCACCTAATTGCTTAAGCTTTCAAGATGAGATAGTTTGGTTTTAACTAAGGTTTGAACTTGGGACGAGATATGTGTAACTCGAGAAGATTGATATATAAGGGTTTTTTTAGTGAAAATAAATATTTTTTATGTGTTTTTTTTTCTGTTTAGTATTATGAGGTTGAAAATACTCTATCATTAGAATGTTTTAATTTTTAAAAGAGTAAGGAACAATTTATATATATATATATATATATATATTAAATTAATTGGTAAATAGTTAAAATTCTCAAAACTTATGAAATATATTTTCTATTATTCATAGCCATTAATTTTATGAAACAATTCCTTAATATTATGGATTTTTTAAAATAGTTCCCGAGCATTCTCAAATATTTGAATGGCTCATAAGTTTGCAATTTTTTTTAAAGAAACATATTAATTTCATAAACATTATCATTTTTTTAAACAAATATTTTTATTAAATACTATTTTATATTTTTTTATGATGGAGTATTTCTTGAATCATTTGTTAAGATTTTCCCTAAATTTTAATTGAAATCAATCTTGAGATTAACAACATCGTCTGTCTTTAGAATGCGGTAAAACATTAAAAGACCCTAGCCAATACCATTAGTTAATTGGCTGTCTCATTTATCTCACCATTTCTCAGCCTGATATTACTTATGCAGTACAACTTCTTAGTCAATTCATGCAGAAACCTTGTCGTCCACATCTTGATGCTGCATATTATGTTCTTCGTTATTTGAAGAGTTTTTCTGGTCAAGGTCTTTTTTCCCTTCAAACAATGATTTTTAGATCAAAGCTTACTATGATGCCGATGGGGCAAGTTGCCCTATGACTCGATGATCTGTTACATGTTACTACATCTTTCTTGGTACTATTCCTATATCTCGGAAATCCAAGAAGCAACCCATAGTATCAAGTTTCTCTATAGAATCAAAACATCGCTTTATGGTTGCTACCACTGGTGAGGTAATATAATTATGTAGTCTGCTTGCTTATCTGTCTTTGCTTTATTTACAATCAATGCTTTTCCAATGCGATAATCAATCTACTTTACACATCATTGTTAATCTCGTTTTCCATGAGCGCACTAAACATATTAAGATTGACTTCCATTTCATTTGTAAGCACTTGCAATCTGGGATCATTGCTACATAATGTCTCAACTCAATTCCAATTGACCGATATCTTAACTGAAAACCTTGGGACGTGATCGTTTTCATTCTTGAGAAACGTGACACCGTGGGTTGCTTCGCAAGATGGGCATTCAGAATCTTCATGCTCCCTCCATATTGAGGGGAGATCTTGAAGACATTTGTTACCTTACTTTATCAATATGTGTCTCTTTGAAGATATTGTTTTTGAATATTTATCCTTGTATTTGCAAATATCTAAGACGTAGGCTGCAATCAGTCTGTAAATTAGCTAGCTAGCTGTTATTTTTGCAGAACTTTCTCCTACCTTTTCTATGTTTATAAATCATTCCATTTGCAATAGAATAACTGTGGGAATTCATTATTCTTTTCTTCATGTTTTAAGCTCTCTTTTCTTCAAAACACATTGGCCATGCGAGGGAACTTGACCTATCGGTTAAAACACATTAGTCACTCAAAATTAACATGGGAAACACCGAGAAAGCTGTTCTGATTCGTTTATAAAAAGGAAAAATTAATTTCTTTAAGTTCAACTTTAAATAATTCATAGTAGATAAATTCTTTCATATATTTATTTATTTATTATTATTGCTACTGGATGCGGTCGATTTTGACTACATAAAATATATAGTATAATCCTTCTTGGACACATAAATATAAATAAACCTGAACTGATTCCATTCCTTCCTTCCAAGTTCACACAAAAGGGAGACTTTGAGACACATCAGAGCTGACACAATGCCGAAAGGATACCCCAAAAAGCTCTCCTCTTCTCAAAGCTTTATACCCCAGAAAAAGGGAGACTTTGAGACATCAGAGCTGACCAACACCAAAAGGGTACCCCAAAAAGCTCTCCTCTTCTCAAAGCTTGTATACTCTAAGCAGGCAAAACCTGAAGAGGATCATTTTGTATATACCTAAGCAAAAACATCACTACGCGACCCCTGATTCAGGCAGTCAATCTATCAACCTCTTCCCACACCAGCTTGGCTGTTATTTCATCATATTCTGGCACGTAATCCTGGAGTAAAAAAGAGACAATAATTAGATAATGTATACAAAAGGTTATGTAAATCCACCAAGAAGTAATAAAATATCAGCACCACTTCATCATACAGCAGCCATTCTCATTCTATTTAATGGAACTTGATTGGGAAGAAGATACAGAATCTCACTTAAACAGGATAATTTGGATTGTTTAAAGAAGTCATCCTTTTAAAAAATGTCAAGGAAAACCATGTTTTATGTATTAGAAAGAATTATCTACCTCTAGTTGTCTGACCAGCTGCGTGGCTGTGGGTGCAGACACGATAATGCGACGTGCAGTAGGTGATATGAAGCCTTCATCTACGGCCTTGTCAATGAAAGACAACAGCGAATTATAGAACCCATCTACATTCAAGAGGCCCACCTGCAGAAATAATATGAAAAACCCACTGCTTAATTCTTTATTATACTATATACGTATACGATATCAAAGTCAAAACATCAAACTACAACGCAAGAACCTTTAGTTTGACCAACGCTACTTTCATTTTTCTATTAGGAAGTTTCTCCCATTTGGAAGGACAGCCAACAAATCAATATATCATACAAGAAATCATGCAGCTTGAATATGACTACAAGGATCGCATACCTTAACCTAATCTTTGCATGTGAATCCATTTAAGGGTCACATGATTTGATTCAGTGCTACATTACTAATTATCTAGTACAATCAATAAGATCCATTGACCATTGACCAACAGTGCCCTAAGGCACCCACGAGCTCGAGAAACATGACACGTATCAGACACAGTCCAAGCTTAGAAGCAAACCAAACTATTTTAACATGCTAGAGAGATGACGATGTACAGAGAGTTCTAGAACTTGAAACATGACAACCTGTGAAAGCAACATTACATTAAGGGTTGATGCTATTTGCTAGCTGGGGAATGATCTAAAGGAAAACATTTAAAATTTGGAAGCTAATTAATATTCAAAATTCAGCTGCTGATTTTTTTTCTTCTTATCTCTCCTTATATACATAGTATAAATATTGAATAGATTTTCATGATTATTTATCGTTAACAAAACTGGTCTTAAACAAAATTCTAAGAATTCTTTTTATCCTTTGTTATGCTAGGCTGGTGTTGGATACTTCTTTTTGGACGTTCTATCTCTGAAAAAAAATAAACATGTAAATGTCTTTTGAAAGTACATAAATCTGAAACATAGGCGATAATATAACTAATAATCATCAAATTAATATGAACCGATGATTGTTCTAACAAAACTCAGTTTGTTAACCATCCTATGTCAATGCTAGTAGTTCCTTAATCAAGCAAAGAAAAATGATAATCAAATAAATGAAAATAATTAGAGCATATAATTTCAGTTAGATCTTAATTCATTGTAAGAGACAAATGCTAATCAAATGGAATCATTTTATTTTTTTATGCCTTTGGAAAAGCACAATCGGGACTTGCACATGTTAATATTCATTCTTGTTTTTGGATAAGAATATGTTGATCATTTTGACTAATATTTTTTTCATAAAAAAATCATAGTTTTACTTTTTCATTATGCAATATGAGTTAGGGCACTACTCAATCGCCCTCTCCAAAGCAAATCTTTGGATCCCTCTCTGCAAAATATATGTATAAAATATGAAACGAGAGAAAGATTCTTACAGGTTTGTGATGGATATTTAGTTGAGCCCATGTAATAACTTCAAGCAATTCTTCTAGTGTCCCATAGCCCCCTGGCATTAGCAAAAGTCAAATTCGAGCACGTAATGAAATTATTTTAACATATATGTCCATATATACATGCACTTTTCATCACAAAAGACTCATTTTATGTTAAAGAACCATCTCACCTAAAAACTTAAGATTATAAGTGAGGTCCCATAATATGATTTATATTATTCTCTAACACACACCCTCAAGTGAAAGCTCTTTGAGCTTGTAACTTGCACAGACCCACATCACCTTGTGCTTGATTTTTTTTTATCAAATAGAATGGAGGTAGTGAGATTTGAACTCGTGACCGCTGGGTCAACAAGGCTCTGATACCATGTTAAGGAACCATCTCACCTAAAAACTTAAGCTTATAAGTGAGACCCCATAATATAATTTATATTATTTTTTAATCTTTACTAGGGAAAAAAGACCTATTATGTACGTGTGTGACTTCTGTTTTATGACATCCTGATCAAATCTGAGACCCATAGAAGAACGTAATTTACAGATCAAGTTCTTAATTACCAGGGAGGGCAATGAAGGCATCGGCTTGGCGAGCCATTTCAGCTTTCCTTTGATGCATATCAGACACAGCTCTAACTTCTCCGACAGGCTCCCCTGTTACCTGCAACAAGATTTTATGCATTAATTAAAAAATATTATTTAATACTTTGTCATTAGTTAATGCCTCATCTAGTTTAACAGAATTGGACTTTTCTCAGGGCCAACAAACACCCACATCTGCTTCCTAATATTTAAGATTGTTAATAAACAATTTTGAGAGGTTGCAAAAATGGACAGGTGTGTCAATAAAAGAATAGACAGGAGTGTCGAATAACATAATATTGTCTTATCAGGAAGGCCCAGTTTCATTTTATTGTCCTCAATGTGGAAACAAAACACATGATAATTTAAAGACAAAAGTGAGGTTTTGTCTTGTACGGGAGCGTTTTTGTGTTTACATACCTCTCTGGGCATCAGAGACCTTGGGATTACTCTGCAAGAAAAAAAAAAAAAAAATCCAACAAATGCAAGTCAGGACCAATATCCAAACAACATAGGCTCCATCTTCAGGTTCTAAAGGAGTAAAAGAGCTTAATGCATGGAAAACATTCTTGAAAAATTCACTGAGTTTGATTGAACACAGGGAAGTAATTTGGCTGTCCCAATATGGTCATTTGACAATCTGGAAAATGCACTCCGATTCAGGGAAAAGAAAGGTGCTTCAATCACTGCCTTAAAAGTTTGCATACTTTCTACCACCCTTTTCAGCCACTTTCTTTCTAACAGTATTATTACATAGTAGAGCTTACACTGACATTGCAAGGACCAAAACAGATCGCTTTATCCAACTCATGAACAAGGCTGCTCAAAAAGCTTCCAAACAGCAGCTGAACACACACTTTAAGTGGATAGTACTCTAGACATGTTCATGTTCATAATAATAAACATAGACCATCAACAGTCACTAGCTACGAAATCAATATGCTCAAAACAATCTTTTTTTTTTTGTTTAAATTTCCCATTTCTTGTCTGGACCGGCATTTGATCTCATGATGTCTGGCTTTCAGCAGGCTTGATAAATGGGAATTCCGATACATAGGAGATTGGGGAATTTGCATTGTTCAAGAGGAAAAAAACTATTATAATTAGTTTATGAGGAGAGGAATGTCCGAATGTCACCCCATTTCAATGTACCAAATGAGAGTGTAATATATAAGGAGATAAAATGAAGGGGGAGAGAGAGAGAGAGAGAGAGAGAGAGAGAGAGAGAGTCTAACCCTAGAACATGGCGCCCACCATCATGAACCGCTTGAGAAACAAGGCCCATTAACCCCAAGCTCCCACCTCCATAGACCAAATCAATTCTTCTGTCAACCTTCAGGACCCGTAGAAAACAAAACCCAATTAAGACTTGTCACGAATTCCAACCATCATCAGCACAAGATATTCATTAGATGACATTGGTAACCATAACTTCCAGTCGAACCAATAAAAACTCTTAACAGGATTGTTTGGAATGTTAAAATTTGAGGGAAAATGAAATATTTCAATATTATTTATTTAATTTTAGTGTTTGGAAAGTTAATTTTAATTACTATAAATGAAGTTTAGTGTTTCAAAATAAGTTTGAAACAAAATGTAAGACTAATGAGTGCATTAAATAAATTGGCGGAGAACCCCATAAACGAAAATCATGAAGGGTAAGCTTGTGAAGGAGTGCCCAAAAATAACACGCTTAAAAGAGTCATGATACCAAGGTAGCACGTTTGGTTCCCCCAGGAAATGAACCAAAAAATATTCATCTTGTTTTTATTTTGATTAAAATAGTTTCATTTTGTTGAAATTAAAAAACAAAATTAATTACAAGTTCTGATGCAAAACCAAAAAAAAAAAAAAGAATCATGCAAGAAGGCTGCTCAACTGACAGGCAGGTTACAGCTAGCATTCTCTCATGCCAAACATAAACCCTAAACCTTCTCTCCCCCAGCTAATTTCGCTAACAATCATAAGCCCACGTTGAAAGCTTGTTTTGTGGCAACTTGCAGGCACACCACCACTACTCCCACCCCTACCGGAAGACGTTAAAAAAGATAGAATAATAGCAGTGACACAAATCAAAATCATTTCAGGCAAATGGATAGAATGAATTCACAAACGTTAAGGGGCCGGAAAAAAAGACGAAATCAAAAAAACTTGAAGAACAGAAAATAAAAGTCAATAACCAGGACCAGGATGAAAAAAAATCTTAACCGAATTGCTTGTTGAATGAAGGATGAACATTGAATTCTAATATATCCCAAAAACGTTGAAGGATAATTTTAGAATCTCCTTCAATGAGAAAAGTCGAATGTTCAAGTCCCAGAAAGAAATGAAGGCTAAAAAAGAAAAAAATGCAAAAAAAGAAGAAGAAATTGGAATCGTCTAGAGAAAAGCTACTCTGAAAGAAATCTTGAATGTAAGGGATGAATATGTGTGAAGAAAATGAGGAAAAACCCGTTGTATATGCGAGCTGAGATGGGGGGTGCAGAATATATAATTACCAGTTCCTTGGCCAACTCTACAGCAGCTTCCTGGTAGCTAGCTTTCTTTCCTGAACTGCTCCCACAAAATACACAGATCCTCTTGAACTTGGATTTAGTTTCCTCCATTTCTCTGTCTCTGAACTCTGGCTTTCTTTGTGTTCTCTCTCGATGATGATTTGTGTAAAGAATGAGAGGGTTGAGAACGAGAACAAAGTGGATATTTATTTAAATACAGAACTCACGTTAACTAATGCCTGAGCCGTGTTATTGGTACGTGTTTTTATTTTATATTTTTTTCTTGGAGAATATTCTTAGCAAGGGCTATTTATTTGGAAGGTGAAATATACGACTTATAAAGCTTCCTTTTTAAAAAAAGACAAAAACAAAAACCAGTGCTAGCGATATTAATTATTGAGTGTTTTTCAAAAACATAAAATCTAAACACGAGAATGATTCCAACTCTTGATCTACAGTATTGACCCTGTTTTGATTTTTTTATGCCAAGAAATTCATTCATTAGAAAACGTATTTTGTAGGTACAGGTAAACGGATAAAATCTCAGTTGTTCCAGGCTCTTATAAGAGACGCATATCCTGACTCGAACTCGAGATCTGCTGTGTAGATCGTAAGCTCTCTACTATCATGTCACACCTCTTGGGACCCCTGTTTTGATATTGCTAAACTCTAAAAAAATAATGTTCTGATATTTATTTATTTAATTATTTAAAAATAGTATTTGGTTAATGTTTATTTTGTTATTAAAGAAAAATAGATGTAACTTTGAAAAGAAACCTTGAAACAAAGCAGGGCATTTTGATTTAACTTTGAAAATTATTCTCAACTGTAAAAATTAAATTCAACATGCCAACATTCATTCTAAATATTGATATTTTGAATTTGATGTAGTTGTTTACTTTGTAATAACGCCTTTAGACCCTCGATTTTCAATGTATGATAAAAACATAATAAATAATAAATAAAGGATAATAAAAAAGGAATTGAGGAGTGAAATGACACACAAGGAAAAAAAATCATAGAGAATAAAGTAAAATAATCTTAAGTAGTTGTAAATAAAAATATTTGATAGTGATTATGAATATGAAGGAAATTAAAGATCTTAGAATTGTTTAGAAGTAGAAAACTGGACTTTTAATAAAAATCAAGATTGTAACCCCATGGGGTTGGCCTAGCAGATAAGAGCTGAGACTTGGCAATTTGCTCCTGTCCAAGATTTCAGGTTCGAGTCTTGCCTGGTGCAAACAATTTCATGGGGTCATTGGACTTGGGCGAAGCCATGAATTAACCATGGTGCACTTGCGGGAAACTTCTTGTCGAGGACCTGTGCACCCCCGGGATTAGTCGGGTTTCAGCCCGGATACCCAGTGCAAAATTCAAAAAAAAGATTCTTATTGTCATAACTCAATTCTGGGTTATTCTTCTAAATCTATCCAAAATAAAACAAAAATAAAATAAAAGGAGCTGGCATCGGCAGAAAAATCACGGTGATAATTTTAGATGTTTTCGAGAGCCCGATCACTCTTTTGTGCCTAAAAATGAAGGAAAATGCAGATTCAAGACTAAAATAATTTATTATTGGATAAATATGCATAAAAATTAAATGGAAAGGAAAATTATATTTTTATAGGCCAGTTTAAAGTGTAATTATGTTTAGGAATTAATTTAGAGCCCAATTGAAGGATTTAATTAAGCACAAGGACTTAATTATACTTTAAATGAGTTAAATTAATTTTATTAAGCGTTTAATTGGTGAGATTAAGTTTGAAAGCCTAATTTGGATTAAATTGAGAAGATCAGAATTTTCAGAGACAACTTTTTTGGGTGAAATCGGAAGCCAAAATTGAAGAAAAAGCATTGTTCTTCCCGGTTTCCCAGTCGGAAAACTCCTTTTTGTCACAACCCATTTTTTTGTCTATCTATTTTATATTTTTGCAAAAAATAAAACTTGTTGAGTCATTACCGACAATCATGCTTGTGCCATGCCAGCACCCATACCCTGCAACCCACCCACTGCATTGTATCACACCATTCTTGGACATCACTCCTATACCTGCAAATTGCACATTTAGTCTATTAAAAGGGGAGAAATGTTTACAAAAAAAAGGGGGAGAGCATGAAATAATAGGGGAGATAATGAAGAGAAAAATTGAACACAGTGGGGGTGAACACAGACACAGAGATAGACAATCGATCACAGGCAACCACAAAAAACTGAAAGCCTTTCGTACTTTTCCTCTGCACCGATAATACTGTCACTCCATCACTGGCTGGAACCTCACCTCGCCGACAACCCTGTCCTTCACCATATATGCAGCAACAGCAGCCACAGGTTTTTTGAATTCAGTAGCAAACAACTCTCTCATTCCCTCAGTAACTTCGGCAGGTTTCTGGCAAGCACAAGTAATTCGACACTCACAGCTGCTCTCTCCAAGACCTCTAGTAGCGGCGACAAGTCTCCAGCAACACAGCGGCGACACCTCTATCTCTCCTTTCTCCCGCAACATTTCTCTTTCTCTAGTAGCAAGCTTCCATTGGCTCTCTCGACCACCACATGCCACCAACTTCCAACTCCACCACTACCAGAAGAACCACCTTGGATTCCTCTACCCAGCGGTAGTGGCAGATGAGTCTCTCGTCTCCCTCTGTCAACCTCTCATTTACTCTTCACCATTTGGTGAACAATAGAGGGAGTGAATTAATTCACTTTTGTCATCCCATTGTTCACTGCATGTGAACAATGGTACATAACTTACGTCCCACTATTCACATGGTGAACATTGGGGGTGGCCAGACCAGATTTTTTCCAGCCAGGCCTCTGAAGTAAGGTGGGTTGCTAGCCCACCTAGGCTCGAAGCCCATTCCGAAGGGAGGTGGGCTGCTAGCCCACCAAGGGATGGGCCAGTCGGAGTCCAGTCCCCAAATGATGGGCCTTTTGACCCATCAGAAATGGACAACCAACCCACAAAAAAAATAAAAAATAAAAAAAAAATTGCATTTAAAAAAACAAAAATATGTTGTTTTAATGCATACGACCGAATTCCAATTTTTTTCAATCATATTTTTCGTAAAAAAATATATGTTGCATTTTCACTTTTTTTGAATGAAAATTGGATATGGTAACTAGTTTATGATTATCCGTTGAAATTTAGTCAAAATATCAAAAAATAATTATTAATTATTTTTTTAGCTATCAGGGTGTAAAATTACATAATAAAATACATCCACAAATAGTAAATGTTTTTTTAAAAAAACGTGGTGTAAAAATTTTCATACTTGAGAATGGTTAGATTTTCGACTGTATGGAGTAGAGACCCTATCATGAAGAGAGATTTGCTTCGAGCTTTAGAAAAAACCAACAAATAGATAATTCGGCTTAGAAAAAACAATCAAACAACAATGCAACTTATCTTAGATAGGATGGATTGGGATTGATGTGTCTTTTCCTTGCATAACAAGTCATCCTACCTAGACTCTCACAGACCATTAGGTTTCCTAGTGAACTTAATACTAGGTGGTGACACCCAAGAATTATAGTAATAATTTTGCGACTATTCTACCCTCCTTTCACCGCGCGTCGTCTCTCCTCCAGGGATGGCATGGCGCGAAGTGTGAAAAACATCATTGTGACACTTATAAAGAAAAAAATAAAAACAGATTGATAATTGAACTCAATGGGAATATTTTTTTGTGATGAAAAAGGAAATGTTGGATTCTCACTAAGGGAGAAAAAAAAATATATTAATAATTTGAAACAAGTTGATAATTATGGAAACAAAATTATGCACATTAAATTAAAATTTTAATTAATGAAAAAAATAAAATGTTCTTAAATTTATTTTTGATTTCTGTCCTTATAAAGAAATCTGACTTAGGAAGAGAGATCTGCTTTGAGCTTTAGAAAAAAACCAATAAGTAGAAAATATGGCGTATAAAAAACAATCAAACAACAATGCAACTTATCTTAGGTTGGGTGCACTGGGAGTAATGCGTCTTCCCCTTACACAACAAGTCCCCCTACCTAGACTCTCGCAGACCATTAAGTTTTCTAGTGACCTTAACACTAGGTGGCGACTCACAAGAATTATAGTCGTAATTTTGTGACTATTCAACCCTCCTTTCATCACGCACTGTCTCCTTTATAAACAAAAAACATCATTGCGACACTTATAAAGAAAAAAATAAAAACAAATTGATAATTGAACTTAATGGGAATATTTTTCTTGTAATGAAAAAGCAAATGTGGATTCTCATTAAGGGAGAAAAGTAAATATAGATGTAATTTGCAACAAATTGATAATTATGGAACAAAATTATGCACATTAAAATAAGATTTTAATTAATGAAAAAAAATAAAAGTTTTTAAATTTATTTTTGATTTCTTTCCTCATAAATGTTAACAAAAAGATAAGAGACATTACACATACAAAAATAACTACAAATAAGAGATAAAAAAAAAACAAATCACTTACCCCAAATAAACATTAAAATATCTTCACAAAATTAAATAAAAAAGACAAAAAAACAAATCTTGCTTGCCAACAAAAACCTAACCGTCTGCTATTCTCTATTTTTTGCCTCTCTTAGCCACAACTCTTGTTCCACCACTATCATATCTCACCCACAACATAACCACTAACATCATTCTCTTCTCGCCACCACTAAATAAACAAAACTCATCACACTTATCTGGAGTATAACCACTATCTTCTTCACCATTTAGATACTCATAGCTGATAATACCAAACATAACAACCATCACTACTGCTCACTAACAAGGCACAACTCCAACAACACCACATAACACCTCTTTTTGCATGTTGTTATCCAAACAAAAATCTCCTCCTCCTTACCAACCACCAACCCACATTCTTGAATCATCATTGGTCAACCTCCCTCGACTCAAATCAAAACTTGAAAATAAGCTCTTCATAATTGTCGTGACTACAATTTTTTTTCACTCGCCTCATGTATTGCCATTCCTGGAGAGGGGAGACGGATCACGGGAAAAGGGTTTTTTTTTATAATCATAAAATTACAACTATAATTCCTAGGAGTCACCACCTAGTATTAAGGTCACTAGAAAACCTAATGGTTTGCGATAGTTAGAGTAAGATGACTTGTTGTGCAACGGAAAGATGTACCACCTCCAATGCACCCTACCTAAGGTAAGCTGCAATGTTGTTTGGTTGTTTTTATAAGTCAGATTTTTTATTTGTTGGCCTTTTCTAAAGCTCAAAATAGATCTCTCTTTGTGAGAGAGTCTCTACCTCATTAGGCCAAAACCTAACCGTTCCGGGGTCTGAAAGCTAACACTGCATTTATTGTACTTTAATATCGATGGTGTACTTTACAATGTAATTTTACACGTCAATAATTAAAGTTTATTACTAAAAAATAAACAAAAATATTGTTCAAAGAGTTTTTATAGAAATCTAAGGATAATCATAAATTGATTGTGGTATCTCATTTTTCATTTCAAAACATGAGAAAAGATGCGTTTTTTTTTTATATAAAAAAACATGCTTAGGAAGTTTTTAGAATTTGGTTGTATGTATGAAAACAACATATATTTTTTCTTTTTTGCAAAAAAACAACTGCATATTTTTTTTATTTTTTTAAAAACCAAATGGACTGGCTCGACAAAATGGGTTAGCCTAGCCATGATGGCCATTTCGTCCCAACATCTCACTCGGGTCGAGTGGACATTCTGTGTAGCCCTTTTTACTATTCACTTGCATAGTGAACAGTAATTGGCGAAGGAGAAAGAGGAAGTTACATGTTGCTCATGCCATGTAGAGGAGGTCGTGCTGGTTCTGTTGATGGTGGTGGCGTTAGGAATGGTGGCCACAAGAAGAGAAGAAAAGTGTAGCAATGGTTGTTGTCATTGCGTGCAACTGCTACTCTGTGGCCGAAGGAGAAGAAGAGCTGTTGTGGAAGGATAAAGAGCTACTATAGTTCCTGCCAATAAGAAATGCAACTGCTGCATTCAAAAGGGAAAAAGTTGTTGTCGATGGAGAAGTGCAGTTGCTGTCGATGGAGAAAGAGGTTGTTGTTGGTGGCTACTGCTAGGGGAGAAAAGGCTGCAGCTGCTACAACTACAATCAAAGGTGAAAAAGAAGAAGTTATCATCTACCACTGGATGTGAAGAACTTGTCGTCTACTGTGAGCTAGAGGTTGTGGCTGGTGGCCCTAACGATGAAGACATAAAGAGTTTTTATTGCCAACAGTAGAGAGAGAAGCCAAAGTCTTTGTTTTGAATATTTGTGTTGCATGTATTCTTTGTTGCCTCCCCTCCCCCTGCACATGTTCTGTGTTTCATGTTCCCCTCTCCTTCTTCGTCTCTCCTTTTCTGTTTGTTACGTTCATCTGTGTTTTTTTGTTCCCCCCTTACTCCCTTATTGTTCGTTGATCACAACTATATATAGAGTCGAAAATCGCTCTTCACTTTCTCATTGCATGTAGGCACGAGCTGCCTCTTCCTCTTCCATGATGATGAAGACGACGACGTGCGCTATTATAGGGCACAAAGCAATGTATTGGTTGTTTGCAAATTCTACACCATGACACAAGTACAATTTGGTCCCTTGATTTATAATTATTTTAATTGTGATCTTAATTGTTTTTAAACTTTTAATATTATGCAATTTTACCCCCCCATAAATTTCAATAGCATCCTTAAATTTACGCGGCTTTTTTACTTCACTCTTTGGTCTTGAATTTATGCAATTTGACCCTCAGTTGACCATTAAACTTTTTGAATTATCTTTGATTTTGCCCCTGATTGCAAACAATTGACTTGGAAAAAAATTAATTGGGTCTTTGAAAATTCCAATCTTCTCAATTGAGCCCAAATTAGGCTTTCAAACTTGATTTTTCATCAATTAAGCCCTTAATAAAATTAATTTGACCATTAAAGTATTATTAAGTTCTTGCACTTAATTAAATCCTTCAATTGGATCCTAAATTAATTCATAAACATAATTATACTTTAAATTGGCCAATGATTAAATCAAATTGGCTTATAAAAAATATAATTTTATCTTTTGACATAATATTTATGTAGATTTATCCAAAAATAAATTATTTTATTTTTGAATCTGCATTTTCCTTCATCTTTAGACACAAAAGAGGTACGAATAAGCTTTCAAATTCAAATGGCAATCTTTATCTTTTATTCTATGTAACAGAAAATCAGATTCTCTTGGAGAATATCTTGCAATTTTGTTTTTGCTTCTATGTATAAATAAGTGCATTAAGATCGAATAAACAATAATTATAAACACAATCTATCTTCTCTGCAATATCATCAACAAGGTGCACTAACATATCAAAATGAAAATATATTAAGATAAATTAAGATATGTCCAAGGAGATAGGATTTTTATTTTATTTCATTGTATCATCATATATCAATTATAACATATTAGAGGTTAAGATTTATGTGATTATTTCATATATATATATATATTACAAAACAAATAAAAGGTGTGGGATTTTGCACTGTACACACAGACTGTATTTACTGTGGGTTGTGGCAGTGCCCGGGCGATTTTGCCCTTAATGAGCCCGTGCCTTTTATCTCTTCTCTGGGGGCTGTTTTCGTCTCTTCCTCTCACTCTCTTCACTTCATGTCTCTGCTCGGTTCCTTCGTTTTTGGCAGAGAGAACGACGGGCTGTTTGGCTCAGGGCTGGTCGGTCGGGCGAGGATGCCGCTTTGTGGGTTGGCTTCGAGTCGTTCTTGGTGTTCGATGAGGTATGATTTCAACCCCTTCTTTGCGCCAATTTCTGCTTTTCGCTCGGTTTCTTTACATTGGTTCTTCGGTTCGTGTTTTTTTTTCATTTTTTCCCATCTTCTCCCTCGATTCATGTTCTTTCTGGTGTGGGTGTGCAGTAATTGATTGTATTTTTGATTTCTCCGGTCTGGGTATTCAGTAATTGGTTGATTTTTGTTCCGTTAGTTTCCATTGCGTTCTTAGGTTGATTTTTTTTTCATTTTTTCTCATCTTCTCCATCGATTCATGTTCTCTCTGGTCTGGGTGTATCGTTATTGATTGTATTTTTGATTTTTCTAGCCTGGGTATTCAGTAATTGGTTGGGTTTTTTGGATTTCTCATTGTCTGTGTTGGGCATTCCGTTTTCTTGGGTTCGACTTGCTTGCGTTTGGTCGTTTGTGTGTGTTGGGAAGTGGGTTATTGGTTTAATTGGATTCGGGTTAGAGTGTATCTATGGTTAGGAGCTGGTTTCATCCTCGGGTTAACTTGGGCTCGATTGGGTTTTTTTTTCCTCTCGGTTTGGTTTGATTTGGTGTTATTTCTGTGCATGCGGGTTAATTGCTCTCGGTTTGGTTTGATTGTGTGTTATTTCTGTGCATTCGGGTTAATTGCTCTCGGTTAAATCAATTGATTACTGTTTGTTTTTTGCATTTTGTCTGCTAACTTGATTTCGTTTGTAACTTTGGTAACTTGATGATTCTTAACTTTGTTCATTCTGTGTAACTGTTGCAATCTGGTTTGGTTAGTTCAATTAATCCTTTTGCCTCATGTCACTTCACATTAATGAATTTGTCTGTGCATTTTGCAGGATGACATGCTTTTATTTTGTCTTCTTCTCTTTTGATCCTGTTGACTGCGCCTCCTTTCTTCCTTTGTTAAGTTATGTTATTATTATATGTTATATATTTGCCTTCGTTTTTGTTTTCTCTCCTTTTATGTTCATATTTCTTTTCCCTTTCGTATGCTCTGGTACCTTCTTTTTCTTCCATCTTTTCTTTTTAGCTCTGCTTCGGATTTGTTAGGTCATTAACTCTAAATCTTTTGCTGTTATTTGTTGAAGTTGTGGTCTGCTGATTCTCACCAATTGCTGCCAAGAGTTCGTTGCATCCTTTATGTTGTTCACCCCACTTTTGAGGTCAGTTGGTTTTTTACGGGAATTTTCAAAAAGCTTGGAATTTGTTATGCTCATAATGGAAAATTTTAACAGTTAGCTTGTTGATTTTTTATTATTGCCGTGGGAATTTTTATTACGAATATGTTTGGATTGAGATTTTGCATTGTTGGCCTTAACTGGTTCTTAATAAACAGTTTGTTGCCGTATTAAGCTTCATTGATTTCAGAAAAACATTTATATGTGAACATGGGATCGCCTGCTTTTCAATAGTAGTTTTTTTTGGGAAAAGGTTCGGGTTAACTTGGGCTCGATTGGTTTTTTTTTCCTCTCAGTTTGGTTTGATTTGGTGTTATTTCTGTGCATGCGGGTTAATTGCTCTCGGTTTGGTTTGATTGTGTGTTATTTCTGTGCATTCGGGTTAATTGCTCTCGGTTAAATCAATTGATTACTGTTTGTTTTTTGCATTTTGTCTGCTAACTTGATTTCGTTTGTAACTTTGGTAACTTGATGATTCTTAACTTTGTTCGTTCTGTGTAACTGTTGCAATCTGGTTTGGTTAGTTCAATTAATCTTTTTGCCTCATGTCACTTCACATTAATGAATTTGTCTGTGCATTTTGCAGGATGACATGCTTTTATTTTGTCTTCTTCTCTTTTGATCCTGTTGACTGCGCCTCCTTTCTTCCTTTGTTAAGTTATGTTATTATTATATGTTATATATTTGCCTTCGTTTTTGTTTTCTCTCCTTTTATGTTCATATTTCTTTTCCCTTTCGTATGCTCTGTACCTTCTTTTTTCTTCCATCTTTTCTTTTTTAGCTCGCTTCGATTTGTTAGGTCATTAACTCTAAATCTTTTGCTGTTATTTGTTGAAGTTGTGGTCTGCTGATTCTCACCAATTGCTGCCAAGAGTTCGTTGCATCCTTTGTGTTGTTCACCCCACTTTTGAGGTCAGTTGGTTTTTTACGGGAATTTTCAAAAAGCTTGGAATTTGTTATGCTCATAATGGAAAATTTTAACAGTTAGCTTGCTGATTTTTTATTATTGCCGTGGGAATTTTTATTACGAATATGTTTGGATTGAGATTTTGCATTGTTGGCCTTAACTGGTTCTTAATAAACAGTTTGTTGCCGTATTAAGCTTCATTGATTTCAGAAAAACATTTATATGTGAACATGGGATCGCCTGCTTTTCAATAGTAGTTTTTTTTGGGAAAAGGTTTTCTTCTGGGAACTTGACCCTTAGTTTGAGGATGATTTATGTTGTGAGAAAGCATTGGTAGAAATTTTAAGTTGGTTTGTTCTGTTCGTTGCATCCTTTGTGTTGTTCACCCCACTTTTGAGGTCAATTGGTTTTTTACGGGAATCTTCAAAAAGCTTGGAATTTGTTGTGCTCATAATGGAAAATTTTAACAGTTAGCTTGTTGATTTTTTATTATTGCCGTGGGAATTTTTATTAGGAATATGTTTGGGTTGAGATTTTGCATTGTTGGCCTTAACTGGTTCTTAATAAACAGTTTGTTGCCATATTAAGCTTCATTGATTTCAGAAAAACATTTATATGTCAACATGGGATCGCCTGCTTTTCAATAGTTGTTTTTTTAGGGAAAAGGTTTTCTTCTAGCGGGAACTTGACCCTTAGTTTGAGGATGATTTATGTTGTGAGAAAGCAATGTTAGAAATTTTAAGTTGGTTTGTTCTTTTTCTTCCGTCTTTTCTTTTCAGCTCTGCTTCAGATTTGTTAGGTCATTAACTCTAATTCTTTTGTTGTTATTTGTTGAAGTTGTGGTCTGCTGATTGTCACCAATGGCTGCCAAGAGTTCATTGCATCCTTTGTGTTGTTCACCCCACTTTTGAGGTTAGTTGGCTTTTTACGGGAATCTTCAAAAAACTTGGAATTTGTTGTGCTCATAATGGAAAATTTTAACAGTTAGTTTGCTGATTTTTTATTATTGCTGTGGGAATTTTTATTAAGAATATGTTTGGGTTGAGATTTTGCATTGTTGGCCTTAATTGGTTCTTAATAAACAGTTTGTTGCCATATTGAGCTTCATTAATGTATTATGGCCATATTGCTTTAGAGTGATTGCTGTTATTTTAACATATAGGATAAAAATATATAACTAAGAAATTTGTTAAACATAGAGGCTAAAACATTTGCTGTTGAATTTTGTTTTAGCTTCTACTTTCTTTGGTTATCTTTATAGACATCATCTCTCACCAAGCTCTTGAAAATTAATATATTAATTGAATTGCAACATATTTAACATCTTTTTGAATCCTTTCGAAATTGAATTTGTTGCATATTAAAATATAGGCTTCTATAATACATCAACATAAAAACTCTAAAGATGCTTTAGATAGTTAGAGTATTGAATAAATCTGAATTTCAACTAAAATCAAAAGTGTTCTAGATTGCTTTAGTTAATCATTCCATGAGGTTTCATGTGCATGCTTATTTCATCAAGCATTTTACCGCCCACATTTTTAGTTTATTGTTTGAACATGTAGTTATGGCCATATTGCTTTAGAGTAATTGCTGTTTTTTTAACATATAGGATAAAAATATATAACTAAGAAATTTATTAAACATATAGGGTAAAACATTTGCTGCTGAACTTTGTTTTGACCTCTACTTTCTTTGGTTATCTTTATAGACATCATCTTTAACCAAGCTCTTGGTAATTATGATATTAATTGAATTGCAACATATTTAACATCTTTTTGAAGCCTTTCAAAATTGAATTTGTTGCATATTAAAATATAGGCTGCGATAATACATCAACATAAAAACTCTAAAGATGCTTTAGATAGTTAGACTATTGAATAAATCTGAATTTCAGCTAAAATCAAAAGTGTTCTAGGTTGCTTTTTACACAAGCTCTTTTTATGTTGAAAAGAGTTGAGATCATCATTTTTGCTAGAAGTATTTTTTCCCTTTATCTAAATCCAATGAAACAATTAACTTACATTGATCTAAGCGTCAACCGATTATCAATCAAGAATTGCTCTTCCATCATACGAAACCTACATATTGAAACAGCAAGCACAATTTAAACAGGAAAATAATGAAGCTACACTTTAGATAGTTAGACTATTGAATAAATCTTAATTTCAACTTAAATCAAAAGTGTTCTAGGTTGCTTTAGTTAAAGAAGCTAAAATCACCTTATTTATGCAATGAAACTTGGTTGCTTATTGTGTTTCTCAATACAGAAAAATAATGAAGCTTGACAATAATTTTAAACTTTCAAGAAGTGTACCTTAAAATAGGAAATGAGGAAGTTATATGATGGAGGAAAAAAACGTATAATTTCAGAACAATAAAATTCATTTAGATCAATAAAATTCATAGCAACCCATTATCTTAGCGTATTGACCAACATAGAAATCATTCTATAGGCTTCAATCCTTCCATGAGGTTTCATGTGCATGATTATTTCATCAAGCATTTTACCACCCATATTTTTAGGCTACCATAATACATCAACATAAAAACTCTAATAAAGCTTTAGATAGTTAGACTATTTAATAAATTTTAATTTCAACTAAAATCAAAAATGTTGTAACTTGACCAACATAGAAATCATTCCATAGCCTTCAATCCTTCCATGAGGTTTCATGTGCATGATTATTTCACCAAGCATTTTACCACCCACATTTTTAGGCTGCCATAATACATCAACATAAAAACTCTAAAGATGCTTTAGATAGTTAGACTATTTAATAAATCTGAATTTCAGCTAAAATCAAGAGTGTTCTAGGTTGCTTTAGTTAAAAAAGCTAAAATCATCTTAGTTAAAAAAGGCTTTCTTATATAATAATGTTTTCATTTCCTCAATTTTGCAGACATTTGAAGCAGAAAGCAATCATTCTCGATGAAAAGGATGAACCGCCAACTAAAAGAAAGAAAAACGACCTTTCTCCTCCATCAGAGGTTGCTTTGCACCACCATTTATTTCCCAATATATATGAATACAATCAATTTGATTTGCTTCATTTTCTTCGAATATTAAATTGTGTATTATTCGATGTTTATGTATATATGTATCTATATGTAAAATCTTTGTGTGCAAATTGCCTCTTTCAATTTTTATCTTATGTGTTTGATGTAAAATAGAGTTTGGGAATGAATATAGTCTTGAGCATATTCTGGAACGAATTATGCAGTTGATTGTATTAAAAGTTGATGTGATTGTGGATGAAATGTGATTCAAATTGTTTGCAGGTTGTGTTATGGATAACTTTGGATCTCCCGATATAGGGGAGACTCTGCCGAAATTTAGTTAGAAATTTCGGCTAGAGAAAACTTTTTTTTTCCTCATGCTTCATCTACCCTTTTTATAGTGGGAAAGATTAGAAAAATTAAACAAATAGGAGAAAATAATTTAGGATTGTTACTAATAATGCTTCATTTTTTGCTATTCATTGTTGGATTGTATATATGTTTGATTGTATATATGTAATTCAAACTGTTTCTTTGTTGATTTGCTACATTTGTTCTTCCATAGTATTTCCTTCAATTTTCTTTTACATGACTTCATTTCTTCATCATTTAATTTATGACCTTGCGATTTTTATTTTTTTCAAGAAGATTAACAACAAAAAAAGGAGTATCATTTCAAAGAGGGATTTTCACTTCATTCTGCACTTCAACATCCCTCTATTTTGCAATGATGTACAAATTGTATAGTTTACGCTCTTTTGTCATCTTTTGTGACATTGTATACATTCCAAAAGATGTAACCTATGTTTCCGAAATAAACTCTTCTACACCTTTTATACAAGCTATATTATAAGTTTATCGTTATTAATTTAATTATATGATATTATATACACAACAATGCCCGCGGCAGCGCGCGGGCAATATAGCTAGTATATATATATATATATATATATATATATATATATATATATATATATATATATATATATATATATATATAGTTGTAGTTATAATTTATGCTTAAGAAATCCAGCATTATTTTTTCTTTTAACTCACTCTAAACGTTTTGGGTTCAAAATCATCATAAACAACAAAGATTAGGTGAATAATTGTCTATATATATTGTGACAATCTTTATCTGATTTTTTTAGGAACATATTTTTATGTCATGTAAGATTCTTACTTTGATGAACTGACATGCTATTCTGAATTTTTGAACAAGATTCTCTTACTTGATGTTACATTAACTCGGTCAACCCAGGTTACTCACCAAACTCATGACCGAGTTATGGACTGCAATGAGCTCGCTAATATTTTTTATTTAATTATATAATAGCAAAATACGAAGATCTTTTCAAAAACAACAAAAGAATGTAAAACTAAAAAAAGATAATAAAAAACCTAACAGAATCCAATTGAAGGATGAATTAAAAAGAAGAAAAATAAAAAGAAAAGGCCAAGCCAACCATGTTTGGATCATTAAAGAAGCCCAAGTGCTTTGGCTCGAGCGAGACGTGCATAGTTGGGTCATATTTGTTTCCTCTTTAGGGCATCTCCAGCAGCAGAGGCATCCG
>CM055034.1:25276860-25350908 GCA_029204005.1 Salix udensis
AAATGGCTTCTTCATTTTCGGGAGGCATCCGGGAGCTATTCCTACATATATTGTCTGTAGAGGCAAAAATAAAATGACCGTTGAAATAGATCCGTTGGGCATGTACAATAAAAACCCCAGCAAAGAAATTGGAAACACAACTCATTCAACAAACGACATCAACCCGGAACAAAGCAATACCCATAAAAAAACCCAGCGAATTCAACAATTGAACACCGACGAACCTACGAGAATTAAAAAAATTGAAAAAACACAGAATATTTTTGCATCCAATCCGAAGAAGAATTAGCGAGAAAATACCTTCATCAAAGTTCAAAATCCAACGAGCGGATTGCATCTTCGGTTCTGTCAAACCTTCTCGCCTGAATCTTCGGTTTGTTTTCTTAACTTGATATATTTTTTGTCCTGTACAATTAGGATTGTTGATAAAAAAAATAGAACCCGTATGCTAGAAACTTGACGGAGGGGGAGAACAGAGTGAGAGGGAGTCGAGGGAGAGGAGGAAAAGAGTAGAGTGAGAGGGGGGGAGCGCCATGGGAGAGGCGTGAGGGGAGCTGTGAGGGACGGAGAAGGAGAGATGGCCATGAGAGAGGCGTGAGGTGAGCTAGGAGAAGTGATGGACGAAGAAGGAGAGATGGGCATGAGAGAGGCGTGAGGTGAGCTGCAATTTACGGAGAAGGAGAGATGGGCATGAGAGGAGCTGCAATTGACAGAAGTGATGGACGAAGAAGGAGAGATGGGCATGAGAGGAGCTGCAATTGACGGAGAAGGAGAGATGGGCATGAGAGAGGCGTGGGGGGGGCGGCGCAAATGTTTGGAGAGGCGTGTGAGCTGCATTTTGTGGGGGGCGGCGATGAGAAGTGAAAGAGATGAGAAGTGAAAGAGGTAGGGTAGGGTTTCGGGGGGTAGTATTTAGGAATATTTAGGAATATATAATAATAATATTTAGGAGGAAAAAAAAGTGTAATTAATAATAATATTTAGTAAAAAAAATAATTATGAGAAATTGAAAATTTATGATTTTGTTGATCAATTAGCTTAATTATATGTTTAAATTTGCAGTTAGATTTAAGAACTGTGTAAATGTAGTTTTTTGAACTGTTGTGGAGGTGATTAATAATAATATTTAGGAGAAAAAAAAGAGTAATTAATAATAATATTTAGTTAAAAAATAATTATGCGAAATTGGAAATTTACGATGTTGTTGATCAATTAGCTTAATTTATACAATGTATTTTTTATGCAGATGGACTCAGATTTGCCAAATTCATTCACTGACTTTTATAAGTGAGTCTGAACAGAATGTTACTCAACAAAGTGATCATATTGTTCATACAACTAAAAAATCCCAAAGAAGTAAAAACTTCTCGCCAGAAGAAGATTGTTTACTTGTATCTGCGTGGTTAAATACTAGCAAAGATCCAATCACGGGAGTTGATCAACAAACAAGACAATTTTGGGCTCGAGTACATGCTTACTTTGTCGAGAATGGAGCAAACCTGAATAATCGTTCTCAGATAAGCATCTCAAGTAGATGGCAAGAAATAAATAGAGAAGTTGGAAAATTTGTTGGTTTTCTTACCCAAATTGAAAACCGTCAACAAAGTGGAACGACTGAAGAATCAAGGGTAATGTTTTTTGTTTATCATTTCCATATTAAATTATTTGTTTAACATATTTATTATATAACATAGTTTTATTTATTGAAATTGATTTACTCCATTAAGGATGCTCGACAAATGTATGCTTCAATCGTTGGCAAACGATTTCAACTGGAGCATTGTTGGGTTATCTTAAAAAATGAACCCAAGTGGCAATTTGAACGTGCATGTCTTCATCAGAAGTCAAACAAGAAACAAAAAAATCATGGAAATGCAAGTCCAGGTTCTTCAAATCCATCAACCCCTGATTCTGTTAGTTTAGGAGAAGACGGTGACGCATTTATTTACCAAAATAGACCAATTGGTCAGAAAGCTGCAAAGGAACGACTTGCACGGAGACAAGGAAAAGAAAAGGTTGTCGAGATTTATGTAAAAAATCTCTTAGACAAATTCACGAATAGTATCGAAAAAATTGAGGATAAAAAATATCACCATAGAGAAAAATTGTTAGAGCAACAAGCTAAATTAATTGAACAAAATGATGAGAGACAAGAGGATGACATCATGAAGGTGGATACTTCTGGTATGGATCCAATGTCTGCAGCCTATTTTGAAAATAGAAAACGGGGAATTATGGCAAAGAGAGGTTTGAATTTGTAATTGATTTTATTGTATTATTTGTAATGGAATGTATGTTTAATTAATTATTTGTAATTTTCTTTAAATATTTTGTATCGTGTTATGAAATTGATAGCAATTTAGTTTGTTTCTTAAAGTTCTTATAACACTCAACAACAATACGTAGCATTAATTAACTTCAAATAAAACAACCTTAAATAAAACATACAAATACTTGAAAAACATACAATAAGTAGCTTAAATCTAATGATTATTTACTCACTACCGTAATGTTCCCATAAATGTTCAATTAAATCGGCTTGGAGTTGGGAATTCGTTGCTCTGTCCCGGATTCGATTATGAGTTTGTAAAAAAGCACGTAGTTCTGGAGTTTCTTCACGTGACACTGATATAGAAGAACTAGTTTCATCTTCAATCATTGCTCCTTCATCTTCAATAATCATATTATGCATTATTATGCAAGCTTTCATAATATTTGCAAGAGTTTCTTCATCCCAGTATCGCGTTGGTCCACGCACTATTGCGAAACGTGATTGTAACACCCCAAAAGTCCTCTCCACATCCTTTCTTGCGGACTCTTGTTTACTTGCGAAATATTTTCTCTTTTCCCCTAAAGGCCTTGGGATTGTCTTAACAAAAGTTGACCAATTCGGATAAATCCCATCAGCTAAATAGTATCCTATTGTATACTCATGTCTATTGACTGTGTAATTGACAGGAGGAGCACGACCTTCAGCAAGTGCAACAAAGACAGGTGACCGATCAAGAACATTAATATCATTTAGAGATCCAGGCATTCCAAAAAAGGCATGCCATATCCAAAGATCTTGTGAAGCCACCGCCTCTAGAATTATAGAAGGGTCCCGGGAATGTCCAGTATACATCCCATGCCATGCAACTGGACATTTTTCCCATTTCCAGTGCATGCAATCAATGCTCCCTAACATCCCTGGAAATCCACGTTGCTCGCCATTTGATAATAACCGACCAATATCGGACTCGTTTGGTGCTCTTAGATACCAATCCCCAAAAACCTCAACAATTGATTTGACGAAACCTCTTAGACTTTCTATTGCAGTGCTTTCGCCAATCCGAAGATATTCATCAGTTAGATCAGCTGGAATACCGTATGCCAGTATCCTATGAGCGGCAGTTACCTTTTGAAGACAAGATAAGCCAAGAACACCGCCTGCATTTCTCTTTTGTTTGAAATATGGATTGTGAGCCTCCACTGCATTTGCAATGCGAAGAAAAAGACGACGACTCATCCTAAATCTCCTTCGGAACTGACTTTCCGTGAATTTAGGATTTTCTGCAAAATAATCATTATGCAGCCTCAAATCACCTTCCTTTCTATTTCGATTGACGATAGTGCGTCCAGAAACAGAGCCACGAGACTCTGTTCTCCGCCCTTGATTTATCGCTTCTGCTCCAACAACCACGGCAGTAGCAACTTGGTAGGCGAGCATGGGAGTGTCATCATCAAAATCAAAAGCATCATAAAAATCAAAATGGTTCATGATGAACTTTAATGAAATAATATAAAGACTGGTTTGAAGAAGAAAACGATGAAGAGAAATATGATGAAGATAAATGTTCAGGTTTAACCGAATATTTATAGATGAATTTTTTTCCCCAAAATTTGAAATTTTAAAATTTCAAATGTTGGCGGTTTTTTTTTAATAAATTTGAAATTCAAAAAATTTGAAATTTGGCGGTTATTCTTTCAATTTTGAAATTTAAAAATTTCAAAAGTTGGCGGGTTTTTTTTAAAAAAAATTGAAATCCAAAAAATTTAAAATTTGGCGGTTATTCTTTCAATTTTGAAATTTGAAATTTGAAAAGTTGGTGGCAAATCAAATTTTGGGAGAATTTTTCAATATTTTAGAATTTCAAATTTAAATTATTGCGGGGTTTTTAATTTTAAATTATTTTTTTTAATTTCATATTAAATCTGAAAAATTAATAATTATATTGTTGGAGGGTTTTTTAAAACTAATTATTTAATTATATAACTTACTCCTATTAATTGTATAATTAATTGCATAATTAAATTATATACAAAATAATTGCATTACATTAAAATAATAATATAAAAAAAATAGCTCTCCAAAATGCCTCTGCTGCTGGAGTGCACACCAAAGCCAAAGCTATTTTTACACTATTCAAACATCCATTTTCAATATTTGGCTCTCCATTATGCCTCTACTGCTGGAGATGCTCTTAGACAAGATAATCACCAACAAATATAACTCATGGACACTAAAAATAACAAGCTTCTTGAATGAAAAGTGATGTAGCCAACAATTTTCTCTTTCCTTGCCATTTTTAAGTGAATCTCTCGCCTTTCAAAATTATTGACTGAAACAAGATTAAAATGTTTTTTTGGATCAGAATAAAATTGTTGATAATGTGAATACATATACTCTATATTTTACATTTCAATCATTTATATTTTAATTTAGTGTATTTATCCTAATTTCAAGTCTAATTTTATCTAATTAGTCCCATAGAAGAATTCAATTGAAAAAAACATTGAAAATAAAAAAAACAAACTTATAGTATACGTAATAATAGTTTGATGGATTATATTTAGTCTAGTTATATTATGAAGAAAATCAAAGGAAAGAGTGGGCAATGAATACAAGTAGCAATTTCATTACTGCTGAAATCAAGAACATATATGGTCTATATTATAGGGAAAAATAGAAGACAAAACATTCAAGATGACATTACTATAGATTTTTATTTGAAAAGAACTTGACTCTATCAACAATTTCAAATAATTAACGATTGGTTTAATATAAATGACAAAAGAAAAGAATGTGAACAACTAACTGGTTTATGGAAGACCAGTTCTTCAAAGTTTTTTCTTCTTTTTTTCCTGAGAGATGGGGAGAGAAGAAAAGGACAAGGGAGATGGCTAAAGTCTCTGTTCATACGTCAAAACTAATCGCGCATTCTGTAGTGTGAATCACAATATCTGATTTGATTAATAATTCAGAATGGAGTCGTGGAATAATTCTTTGAAGTAAGAGCAATATTCGAAGCAGAAGAAGTTCAATAGCTGTCGGTGTTTGCTTTACATAATTTATTTATTGCTATAACGAGTTGAATCTATCCAGATAGCGTGCGTGAGTCCATAATTGCTTGATCGCAGATCTAGTAATTAAATTGCTAACACGAAGCAAGCCAGCCAAAAAAAGTTGGTGGCTAGAAGCTCTGATGTTGAAAGGATAATTTTTGTCAAGTGGGTTTGCATGGATAAAGATATGGTGATTTCATACATGGCAGTGCTGATAAATAAAATACTATTTGAGGAGGAAAGTATTCTTAATTCATCTTGTAATTCCCAACACTTCCTTAATTATAGGACTTCAGAAAAGTCTCGCAGAAGAAAGGTGCGGTGGGATCTTGCACTTTCTATAGTTCATATGTATGATGGCTTCGAAACTTGTTTATTTTCTAAGTTAAAAAAATATTGTTGACATTAAAACCTTGCCCGAAGTATCTCGTTGTTTAGAAGAATATCGTTTTAAAATTGTCTATAAATAGTGGTGTGTAAATTAACAAAATGTTCAGCTCGGCTTAGTTTTTTGATAATCAGGGTGTTCGAGCCAGCTTTACGCGCACTACAACTAATCTTCGGACTCACTGAACAGCCTGCAAACTTAGTGAGCATGTAAAGCACCGCGGGGATGACATACATGCATGGTGGGACTTGAACCCTGGTGCAGAGGAAAGAAACAAGTCCCTTCAACCGCTAGGCCAAAACCCCACTTGCCGGCTTAGTTTATTTTTTATTTTTTATAGTGAAATGCTTAGTTTTTTTGTTTGGTGAGGTTATAGGGTTGGTGACTCGGTGGACAGCCAGATCTCTAATAACGTTTCTTATTCTTGGCCACATCTAGGAGGGATTCTCACAGAGAGAGAGGACTAAGCATTTCAATAAGAGAACAAGATCAGCTGTCCACGAAAATTTGATTCTCCTCCATCTTGTTAGGAATGGAAGACTAAAAATAATCGAATTGACTTCATAAAAAAATAAAAAAGAAACTCCACTTGAGAGTAGCCAGGTGGAAGCAGCTTCTGCAGATCAATTTTAAGCAACAATCAATTAGGTTGTGTTTCCTGTGACGAATATCGTTTGGTCATGTCTTTTTTCTTGACTTTTATTTTTTAGCACGTGGATATCCAGTAGTTTACAAAGTATATTAATTAATTTTACAGATCTTGAAATTAACAATCATTTAAAATCTTCAATGAATATGTGGGACTCGAACTAATGATTTATTGGAAGCAAAACACAAGACTTGACCAGTAAACCACACCTCTAGGGTTTTGTTTTCTCTTGATTCTTGCCTCTACTATACAGGATACCATTTTGTCACCCGCAAATTATCTTATTGTGTTCTTCTTAAATGGATTTTGCAAGTAAATTACTCGAATGGGTTTTAGATCAACTTCCTGTATCTCAAATCTCAAACGAATCTTGATGTGATTCTCTCTGAACTGTTCACCAGGCTGAATCACGCTCCACTTTCTATTGAAGAAGACGGTACATCTACTAGCCTGATCTCCATTCAAAAGATAGGCTACGTAGTCGAGGAGGGTGAAAATCAAACTGGAGCAAAACCAACAACGGATTTAGGGTAAGAAGCTGTTAAAGTGAATGTTTGGGAGTGTGTTGAAAGTATTTTTTTATTTAGAAATATATTAAAATAATATATCTTTTTTATTTTTTAAAAATTATTTTTGATATAAAATATTTTTAATTTAAAAATATATTAAAATAATATATTTTTTATTTTTAAAAAAATATTTTTGACATAAATATAAAAAAAAATCTAAAAACATTAAAAAAAATTAATTTAAATTATTTTTTTTTAAATAAACATTTTTGAAATGTAATATTTTATAAGATTGGTTGGTGCGCATGAAGTTCCAGCTGTGTTGATATCGATATTTCTGCCTTCTGCTAGATTACCCAGGACAGCAGATGGGCCTTGGCATCTAATTATATTTGCAGGTCACAGCTAATCGAGGACTGTTAACATTTAACAATCGGCCTCAAAACAAACTCTGAGAGTCCATTAATGGGTTTGGAACATGGACTTTCAGAACCCCTTCAAAGTATTATTTGTTTTTTTTTATTAAAAAAACACATTGTTTTTGTAGAAATTGCACATTTAAAAAAATGATTTATTTTTTATGCTGGTAGTATCAATAAAAATAATTTGAAAAACATTTTTTCAGTGTTTGACTATGTCAATAAAAATAACGTGGAAAATAACTTATTAATATTTCTTTTTCAATTTTATTAAAAGACCAAGGATCAAATCTAACATATAAACAAAATTTAAAGAATAATAAAATTAAAAAAACGATCTAAATTTATAAATTACTTCAAGTAAAATAAATAAAGATAATAAAGACCAAATTTGATGAATAAAAAAATTCTAAAAGATTACAATTTCATAAATTATTTAAAATAAAATAAATATCAATAAAAAATGAGAACCAAATCTAATATATGATAAATTTAAATTAAAAAAAACTGATAAGATAAAAACAAATAAAAAAAAACTAAGGATCAAAGTTGATATAAAATTCAAAGTAAATCAAATTCTAAAGGATGAAATTAAAACCAAAATAAATAGCAATCAAAAGATTAAAGAACAAAATTAATATAATAAATAAATAACAAGATATTTTTTTTTATCTTTTCACAACTTCTAAAGAGTATTTTCGGTTCAAAATAAAAGAAAGATATTTTAATGGAAACCAAGCTCAAAATATTTTCATCAATTTGTTTTAACTTTTCTAATAGTTAAACAGATCAGAAAATAATAATAATCAAAAAGTAATTTTCTAACATCACTTTCTTATAAAATAAACGATATGATTGTCAAAATAAAGTTTGAGTTATTTAGTAAAAAAGGATTAAGTGACTTTTGGGATTGTGGTTTATGTTATTTTTTAAAATATTTTTTGTCTAGAAAATATATTAAAATAATATTTTTATTATTATTTTTGTTAAAAATTATTTTTAATATCAACATATAAAAATAATCTAAAAATACCAAAAATAATTTATTTAAAATAAATATTTTTGAAAAACAATATATATTGTGGACCCAAAGTTACAATATTTGAAATTTCACAAGCAGTCCTCAAGAGTCATTAGCTTGACAAGAAAGGATGAGATGCTAATAAGAAAGGATGAGATGCTAATAAGACAAGACGGGTGAAATGTGGAATATATTTCTTTCACCTTTATTTATGGTTACTGTCTATGATAAATTTCATATGTGGTTTAGATATTTACTCATGAGTTGTCATGCCTACGACTGCAAGTTGAATCCCAAGAATTTTTTAATAAAAAAATTGTAATTATTTTTTTATTGTGAAATTAAAATTTAATACATGTAATTAATAGAATTAAATTCAAAATTATATATAGAAATAAATGCTAAAAAGTTATTAATATTCATTAAGAACAAAGTTGGGAAGCTCATATATATATATATATAGATATAGATATAGATATTTGACCTCGTGCTATGAAGAGCCTTTGATATCTTATTTATTTATTTATATGATAATTTTTTTTTGTATTATGATTAATAATTTAGGGTATGTTTGGTATTGCGGTTGCCGTTGTGGTTGAAGCTTAAAAAAAAGCAGTTTTCATGAAAAATACTTTTAGTTGCGATTTCATAACTGAAATTGAAGTGTTTAGTTAAAATTGTAGTTGAGTTTGAGATTTAATGAAAAAGTAGTTTCATGTGTTTGGTTATCTTGTTTTTCATATTGTTGTTAACTTGTGAAATTACTTTTTGAAAGGACTCACACATATTTATATCTATCTATCTATCTATCTATCTATTATTTTTTAAATATTGTAGATTTAATAATCATAATAATAAAATGTAAGTAATAATTCAAGTAAATTAGACATTTATTTTTATTCTCCCATCAAACTACATGCAGTTACATCACGAACTAAATTTATACGTGAAGGCCTCTGCGATCCCTTCCTATTTGATCGAGGAACAACATCTGCGATCCATGCCGAGTTTTAGGATCTTTATCTACATGTTGTAGAGATAAAATTCCAAAGGCCAAATTTAGTTGCATGTTTTTGATCCATAATCAATCAAAAAAGCAATAGGGTTGTGAAATTAAAATGAAATCACATGCTTTTTCCCTTTCATTAGGGTTGATGTCTATTTACATATTTTTTTAATTTTTTTTAAATATAATTTTTTAAATATTTTTTTAAAATTGGATCGAGTATGACCAACTAAATGGGTCGACCCAATCAAAGTTGGGACAAAAAGCCCAACTCTACTGGACTTGGGCTGGGATGGGCCGAGAGTAGGTCCAACCCCAAGTAAAAATGGAAAACGATCCACTGCGTTATAGTGTTCACGTATTGCGTGAACAGTGCATAGTGAATTAATTCACTCATGAACTGTTCATGTAACACATGAACTGTAGCAGGGTGGTCGGCCGTCGATGACGAGAGGCTCACCTACCGATGTCGTCGGGTAGAGGAGGCCGATGTGGTTATTCCTGTGATGATGGCGTCGGAAATGATGGTCTGTGGTGGCCGAGAGAAGCGTATGAAGGTTGTTGTTGTTATTGTTGTTGGAGTCGCCACTGCTTTGCTTATACGCTAGGGTTTGCTTCTGTTGCTAGAGGTCACGACATAAACTTATGGTGTCGAGGAGAAGCTTCCGGTGCTGAAGGGGGATGATGGTGGTGCTCTCTTGGAGTTGCCACTAATTATGGAGAGAGAGAGAGTTGTCGCTGACTATGGAGAGAGACCGTCGTCGTCTTCCTCGTGAGAATCCCTGTCTAATTTTGTTGCCATGATGCATGCATCTGGTCTACTGTAAATACCAAGTCTACTATAAAGACCACTCCATTAATTTTTCTCTTCATATTCCAACAAACCAACTCTCTAGTAGAAAGTCAAATAAGAGGAAGGCAACGATAATGGTATAAAACTAGGTGTCAAGGTCTCATATCAATCCTAGTCCTTACACAATGGATATGAAAAAATAGTAGAATTATCAACTCATGTTTACGTGAGAATTATTTGCTCGTGATCCATTGTGTGGATGTTTTTCATGTTGTGACTGAGGTCGAAAAAGCATCTCACAGATGCTTTTCTAAACTGAGTTTGAAACTCAGTTTTTGTGCGGGACCCATAATTGTAAACCTACAGTACAAATGTTTACCAAATAGTTTGGCTCTATAGTGAGCCTCAATCGCAAAACCCACCACAGAGTCAAACACTCACTTAATCTCTATTGAAACAAAATGATTTTGATAGTATAATTTCTTATTCTCTTATTAATTTTCTTTTATAAAAAAATACAATTATTTTAATCTATGTTCTTTATGTAATAAAAAAACCAAAAGCAATAAAAACAAAATTATCTAAATTAAGGATAAGAAATGCCTTTTTAATTAATTTTTTTTTAAATTATATGAATGCACTCCATTTTTTATTAGAATATATTTGTCTTAGAAAATATTTTTATCATAATCATAACCAAAACTTTTCACTATAAAATAATAATAATATGATTATTTTTACCTATAAGTCTTAAGAAACATAAGAATAATACATAGCTCGTGCATTGTGAGGGTTTTTTGACGTTGTTACTAAACCTTGTTTGACTTGTGTATCATATCAAACAAGGTAATAGTTGACCCAATATGAGATGTTCAAACTTAACTCTATCAAAACCTAGTTTGACTTCAAAGAATTCAAGACTAAGTCATTTTAGCCTTTTCTTAATATTGAGATAATAATTTAATTATATGATAATAAAAATAGAGATGGATAAGAAAACCAATGAATTGAATTTAAGGGGAAAACAACATTATGAAAAGATATACAAAAAAAATTGCTAGCTATGGTTATAAGAAATATTGTAATCTTATTAAAAAACAAAGTCAAAATTGAATGGTATTTCAATAAGACTATATCACAAATTAATTTTTTTTATTTTTTTATTTTAATGAATTATAATTACAAGTGAAGAAAAAAAATTTAAAGTCAAAAAAGATGTCTAAGCACTACACTTTTGGTATGTCATCATGTTTAACACATTAGAAAGAAGGTTAGGTCTGTTTGCCTAGCCTACATTTTTTTTCTAAAAATAGGTGGGCTACATGTTATCCTAACATTATTATTTTTTAAAAAAAAAGAGAAGATGAAATTTTGTCTTCAATTATAGATGACATATCAACCACTAGTTTTATTGTAGTTACATTAGTGATAAAAATAATAATCAAGATTTAACCTTTTAGACTATAAAAACTCATTTTTAAACCTATTTCCACTTGAAAATTAACTCATAACCTAAATTAACCCATATCTAACTTGAGAATATCCTTTAATTGGTCAACAAATAAAATAATAATTTGAAATAATTTTTTTTCAAGTCTTGATTTTTTTCTATCAAGATGAGGGGTCAAAAACACATAAATAGAACTCATATCATTAAATGAAACTCATTGACATAAAGATCATATTTTTATTACTAAAATATGGATAATCGACAAATTTTCTCTCGCCCTTTATTATTTTTAGTAATTCTATCTTTTCCTCATAAAATTCAGAGATTTGAAGTGCAAATGAAATGAAGTGTAGCACTTAAACATAAAAAAACTTTTTATAAAAAAATGGTAAAAAGTAGAAATTGAAACATCTTTGAGAACAAAAATATTTAAAAACATATTAACAATAAGAACAAAATGCATTTATTTTGCTTTAGTCTCAAATCTTGTCTTATAAATCCAATTTTATACTAAGAAATAAAATTGGATTCTATTTTGTGAAATTGAGTGCATATGTAAGCCTTATAAAAGAAAATTTAGTTTAAGCACGAATAAAAAAAATCTATAATTGTATCGTGAAAAGGTAAAAAGTTCATAGATATGAAATGAATAAAGAAAAGTCAAAATAAATATATTTGAGAACAAGTAAATGTTCTTGATGATTTATTTTGAATTATTGATACAATGTTTGTAACAATTGAACAAGAAAATTTGTATCTTTTAGTGTAAAATTGATTGTTATATCGAGGTGATATTTTATATGGGTTCTCTTGAAATGTTATCCTACCTCGTTTTAAAATTTTAGATAAATAAGAGCTAAAAACAAAGCATGCAAATTTAAGGAGTTTATGTGAAAAATCTAAAGGAGGAATAAGTAAAAAGGTATCTTTGTAAATAACTAAAAACAAATACCCTTTTCTCTTTATATAATAGTAGTTGAACATTTTTAATGGAAAGAAAAAGCCATTATTTTCTGATTTTTGAAGAAAATAGAGAAACATTTATGTGGGGTAAGATTTAGTGCATTTCAAGGGAGGGTAAGTGAAAATCATACACAAAAACAAGTTTAAAGAGGATTATTACAAAGTTCAAACAAGGGTTTCATGTGTTGAGAAAGTAAGGGAAAAACTTGATTTCCTTGTTGATTTCTAAAAGATTAAGAGGTAAGAAACCTAGCCTAAAACTTAACTTAAGAACTTGACATGAATTGAGATTATTTATTTGATGAAATGCATGGTCGCAATGACCAGTTTTTTGCTTCGCACGTTGCCATCCTCGAAGTTGGGGGGAGGTGCATGGAAAAAGTTTTTATATAATCATAAAATTATAATTTTTAGAAGTAACCACGTAGTATTAAGGTAACTAGAAAATCTAATGGTTTGTGACAGTCTGGATAAGAGGACTTATTGTGAAAGGAAAGAAGTGTCACCCCTAGTGCACCTTACTTGAGGTAAGTTAAGTTGTAATGATGTCTAATTTTGTTTTCTCCAAGTCAAATTTTTATTTGTCGATCTTTTCTAAATCTCAAAGTAGATATCTTTTTGTGAGAGAGTCTCTACCTCATTAGGTCAAAAACCTAACCCCTCTAAGGTCTGGATTCTAACACTTCATTTATATTACTTTAATATCTTATGGTGTAATTTACAATGTAATTTTACACTCCGATAATTAAAGTTTACAACTAAAAAAATGAACAAAATGATTGTTGAAAGATGTTTTATATTTTGATCGAAATCTAATGGATAATCATAAACTGCTTACAATATCTCATTTTTGTTTTAAGATATGAGAAAAGATTCAAGTTTTTGTTTTTTTGTAAAAAATATGCTCAGAAATTTTTTAGGTTTCGCCGTATGCACGAAAACAAAATATTTTTTTTTGAAATGTAGATTTTTATTTTTCTTTTCTACTTATTAGAAAAAAAATACTTTCAAACTGGGCTTGACCCAACTAAATAGGCCCCCCCAACAAATATTTTTTTGTTTGGATTGGACACAACATCCAGCCCAAGTTATCTACTATTCACCATGTGAACAATAGGACGTGATGTAATTCACTTCTTATTACTTACTTGCAAAATGAAGTAACTATGACGTAGTTGAAGGAGGTTACCTATTGTTGCCTCTGTGTAGGCGAGAGGTTTGACTAAGAGAAAGGTGGTTGATGGTGGTTGTTGGAAGAGGAGTGTTGCTATTTCTAATGCATGGAGAAAAATGTATTGGAGCTGCCAACAATGGAGAGATGAAGTGTTACTGTTGGTACTGATGTAGTCTGCCAAGGAGGGTTGTTGCAGCTATTGTTGGCTGCTAGAGAAGGAGTAGGGGCTTTAGTGTATTTTTATATTCCATAAATTAAAGTGTATAGTTAAACCCTAATATGCAAAATAAAAAATGATCAAAATAATTGATTAATGATATTTTAGATTATGGTTGAACATTAACTTATTATCAAAAAAATGGTTACGATATCTTTATTTGCATTTATAAAAAATGAGGAAAAATGCAGTTTTTTAATGAAAATACGCTTAGAAAAAGTTTAGAATTTGGTTATATAAACGAAAACAAAACTTGTTTTTGTTTTTGAAATCAGATTCTTTAATTTTTCTAAATTTGTTTTGGATAAAATTAGATATTTTATACTGAGTGTGTATATTTCTGTGTGACTCTATGAAATAATACTGAAAGCGTGCGATGAAATCACAAAGCTTTTGAATTGACCCATGAAATGTTAGGAGTTTTCTTGAATTTTTGAAGAAAATTCGGGTATTTTTAATATCGGTTTTTTAATTTATAGTGTAAATTTGGAGTCCAAAATTACACAAAATCACTAGAAAAATATGCGAGAAAATCATAATTTTTTGAAATACATATTTTAGTTTTTTTGGATTTATTAAGAAAATATTATTGTAATAATATATGGGTTGAGTGAGGTCTAACCAAATGAGTCGACCAACCATGGTGGGCCAAAATGGCCCACCAATATTTTGATTTGGGATGTACCAAGCCTAACTAGGATGGGCTGAAACAGTTGCAACAAAAAATATGGTCATGAGTGAGTTATTTCACTTTTCACTGTTCATGTATATATGTGAATAGTCGAGGCAATAAAGGAAGAAAAGGTTAAGGAAAAAACTTGTATTTTTAATATGAGGTTTGTAACTTGCTTGTAAATTTATAGTACAAAATTGCACAAAATTATTGAAAAAATATGCGAGAAAATCATTTTTCTTTTAAATACCCATTTAAAGATGTTATTAGATTTTTTTAAAATACTATTATAATAATACTGGGGTTGGTCAGGCCTAACTATATGGACCGGACCAGGCAAACAATGTTTGATTTGTGCTATAATCATAACTGGCCTGAAACAGGTCAAACCAAAAAACAAATTCTTGTTCATACGTGAACAGTGAGTAGTGAATTAATTTACTCTTCACTGTTCATGTATATTGTGATGTGCTGGTCCGGCTAATAGCTCTTATGATGCCGGTGCAGGCGTCTAACGGAAGTAGAAAGCGTGCAGTGGGTGAGTTGCTACTGGTGGGGGGAAGAAGAAGAGATTACAATGTCAGACAGAAAACTGCTCGCCGGTGGATAAGGAAAAGAAGGCTTTTATTGCTGCCTGTTGAGGAGAGGAACCGTGGAGGAGAAGGGTTGCTGCTGTCGGGATGCTCAGTAGTGAAAAAGAAGGAAGACGTCGTCGTTGCTTGAGAGGAGAAACTCTTAGTGGAAAAGAATATAAGATAATTAAGAACATACAATTTCAATGAAAAGTTCCACACTTTTTATTATTGAATGTTGCAGTATATATATAAAGAGAGAACAACTATATGTATGCCTGTAAGTTTGCTATAATTTAAGAAGAGAATTTGTACATTGAATGGAGAGATTACAATTCTAAATGTGGAGGATCTGTAATGGCAAAGTCTGTAACAGCAAGATGTTTAAACTTGGAAGGTGAGCTATTGACTGAGCATGATTTGCTGTTGTTGAATGGCTTTAACACTTTAGGTAGGATTCTTGCATGTTTCCCCAATACATCCCTGCAAGATAGGGCTACTATAAGTGAGCCAATCTTGGATCTGAGGACTTCAGTTCCATGCAAAGACAGAGGTTTTGTCAATAAGTCTGCAAGTTGATCCTGAGTATGAATATGCTGAATAGTGAGAGTGCCCTTTTGAACTAAGTCACAAACAAAGTGAAGATCAATTTGAATGTGCTTCATGCGAGAGTGATGAACTGGATTGTAGCTGAGGTGAGTGGCACCAAGGTTGTCACACAATAAGGACAAAGCAATTTTGATGGGAAAACTAAGTTCAGTGAGGAGACAGAGTAACCACATTATTTCTGCGGCTGCATTGGTTAGTGATCTGTATTCAGCCTCAGTAGAGAATCATGCAATAGCTCATTGTTTCTTGAAGCTCCAGGAAAGGGGATTATGACCAAGAAAGATGATGTAAGATGAAGTAGAGGAACGATCATCAATATTCCCAACCCAATCAGCATTAGAGTATGTTGTAAGATCCCAATAGGTATTCTTTTTAAGGTGAATATCATGAAAGATAGTTTGCTTGAGATAACGAAGTAATCGTTTGACTGCTGTCTAATATGAATGTGTGGGTTTCTGCATAAACTGAGATAATCAGTTAACAACAAAAGAGATATTAGGACGAGTCAATGAAAGATATTAAAGACTTCTAATTACAAGACAAAATTCAGTATTATCAAAGGCAGTAGTACCATCAACTAGTTTGAGTGATGTATTGGTGGATAAGGAGTGGCATTATCCTTAGCACCCACTATGTTTGTCGTGGACAGTATGTCCCGAATATATTTATACTGAGATAAGATTAATCTTGCACAAGTGGGAAGAGCTTTAACACCCAAAAAGTAATGAAGAATGCCCATATCTTTCAATAAAAATTTGGAATCAAGTTGTGTGACGATTGATTACATAAAAGGGGAATCATTCCCAACAATAACAAGATCATCCATATAGACCAATAAATAACAGATAATCAAGCCATTATAATAAATAAACAGAGATGGGTCGACTTTAGAGATAAGAAAGTCGAGAGCAATAAGAGCAGCCTTAAGAGTGCAATACCAAGCCCTAGGGGCTTGTTTAAGTCCATATATAGCCTTACATAACCGACACACATGATGGGGTTTAGAAGACTCCATAATATAGAGGTTGACTCTATGAACAATTTCAGTGAGTTGACCATGTAAAAATGCATTGTTAACATCCATTTGCCGTAAAGACCAACCTTGCATGACAGCAATACTGAGGACAATCTGAATGATGGAAGGTTTTACAACTTGACTAAAATTTTTCGTGTAATTAATCCCAAGGTTCTGATGAAATCCCTTGGCAACAAGACGAGCTTTAAATCGATCAATGGAGCCATTGGGTTTTTGCTTAACCCGAAAAACCCACTTATAGCTCACAGGATTACATCCAGTTAGGGGTGGAACTAAGTCCCAAGTACCGTGTCACATGAGAGCTGTGAGCTCATCAGACATGGCAGGACGCCACTAAGGCATGGATAAGGCTTGGGTCACACACGTTGGTTCTAGACTTTGTGGTAGGGGATGCTTAGTGACAATATTGATATGTTTGGGTTTGAAGATTTGATTCATAGATCAGGTAACCATGGAGTGTGTGCAGCGATTCATTGTGTCATCTTGACACAAGGGAAATTCTAGGTGATATGGGGAGGGCAATGGGGAATCTGAGTGTAAATCAGGTGAAGATAAAGAAGCAGATGTAGAGGAATTAACATGATTTGTAGTATTGATAGAACTAGAAGAGATTGGAGAGTAATTAAAAGAGAGTGTACTTGGAGGAGATGGATCGACGACGAGAACATGTTCCAAAGACATTGGTGTAGCAGGGAGAGAAAGTGCAATAGGGACTGGCGGAAGAGTAGTCAAAGGAGAGGATGCAGGCTGAGAGGAGGAGGAATCAAGGGAGGCTAGGGTTTTTCTTTCTTTAAAGAGCACATGTCGAGAGATGTAGATTCGGTTTGTGTTGGGCTCTAAGCAACGATAAGCTTTTCGGGTGAGGGAGTATCCAATGAAGATTCATGGGGTGGATTTAGGCTGTAGCTTGTGGGTGGTGTGAGGCCTTAATGGGTAACAAATACACCCAAAGGTTTTTAATTCAAGGTAATTGGGTTTTTGGCTGAAAAAGGTTTCAAATGGGGATTTGTTGCGAAGAAGAGGAGTTGGTTGATGATTTTTTAAATATGTGGCAGTATGAAAGGCATGAGGTCAATATGAGAGGGACAAATTTGCATCGTGAAGCAAAGTGAGTCCAGTTTCAAGTAGGTGAGGATGACGACGTTCAAAGACACCGTTATGTTGGGGGTGTGAAGGACAATAGTGTAGTGGCTAATCCTATATATGGATAGAAATGGTTTGAGACTAATAAATTAACTGCCATTATCAGAGTAATGACTTTTGATGCTAGTTTGAAAGCGTTTCTTAACATTTTTTTTTTTGAATTGAGGAAAAATACTTTTGTCACAAGATTTGGCATTGATGGGGGTAAGACCATAGATATTTGTATAATGGTCAACAAAAATTAAATAGTAGCGAGAACCATCTAGACCAACAAAATAAGCAGGTCCCCACACATTAGTATAAATGATATCAAGGGGAGCATGACTTTGAAGATTTTGTGGACCAAAAAAAAAAGGTTCATGGGCTTTATAAATAGAACAAGATGAACACAAAGAACTAATTTTTTTTTGTGTTTTTTTCAATGGGAAGGGAAAAATGATTAACAAGATTGTGAACAACTTTGAAGGGATGGATGTCCAAGGTGCTTGTGTCTATCCATCAACCGAGGTCCCGTTCATCCATATTGGCAACAATTTTAGAGGACGAGCCCACCAGTGAGTTCGAAAAATGATAGACACCATCTTTACATGCTCTTCTTAGTAGGATCACTCCATAAGTCGAATCCTTTACAAGAAAATAAAGAGGGATGAAGTTCTATAAAAAATATTATTTTGAGATGTGAAATGATGAACAAAAATTAAGTTGTTGCAGATATTAGGAGCACAAAGAGTATCATGAAGAACAAAAGTTCGTGTGGGTGATTTTAAAGTCAAAAGAACCAATATGAGAGATCGACAAACTTGACCCATCACCAATAACCACTTCATCGGTGCTATCATATTCAGAATGTATAGATAAATTTGCCAAGTCACTAGTAATATTATGAGAGGCAACATAATCAAGAAGCCATTTTTTGATCTGTTGAACTTGATGCAGTTACACAATTGGCCGTGAGATCAGATGTACAAAGATTTGACCTATTTGATCACATAATTGTTATTTGGGTTGATACCGCCTCTAATTGGGTCGGTTTGATGGAAATTTATGGGTATCCTTAAATAGGGCTTGGATATTGGGCTGTTGATTTAGAGGGTCCATTGGGCTTATATGTGCCCTTCCAATGAGACCCATTATAAGAGTTGTTTGGTTGCTAGTGATGATGAGTGTAGTTGGCAGAGGCGACGATCTGCTGAGCAGAGGACTCCACTCGGCGCAAATAGTTATCATTCCCAACGACAAGATCATGAAGCTCCTCGAAGGCTAGGGAGATTGCCCAGTGCTCTAATTGATGTCATAATGTCCTGAAAGTCGAGAACCCAATCCATTTAGGATGTAAAGGGTAAGATCATTATCTTCTATTGGATGATCAATGAGGGCGATTTCATCAGCAAGGGCTTTCACTATATGCAAGTAGTTAGGGACATAACGATTTCCTCGTTGAATCAAGGTATGTTCTTCCTTTAATTGCATTGCTCTGGTTCTGGATTTGCTGGTGTATAGGTGATGAAGTTTTGTCCAAACCTCATGAGAGCTTTTGGCAGTAGCTATGAGAGGAATAATCGTGGTTGATGTTGAAGCCAGATTAGCACTCAAAATCAATTTGTCTTGAAGAACCCAATGAGTTTTATTTAACTCCGTGGGAGAGGTGCCGACAAGAGATGTGCACTGAGAAATTCCATGAATATAGTCAAGGCGATTTTATCCTATAAGGAGTGCTTCAAATTGTGCTCTCCATTGAGGAAAGGTGGATGGTTGCAGTTTCTCATTGATTTGTGTAGTAATGTTTATAGTGCAAATGAGGGTTGTTGTATGTGGTAAAAGAGATGGGATGAGCTGTGGGGTTCTAGGTAGAAAAATTGATTCTCAAAAGATGGCATTCTGTTGGGAGAAGGAGGATCATGTTGCTCGTTGGAGAAAGACTCTACTAATACCATATAAGATAATTAAGAACACACAATCTCAATGAAAGTTCCACACTTTTTATTATTGAATGTTGTAGTATATATATATAGAGAACAACCACATGTATGCTTGTAAATTTGCTATAATTTAAGAAGAGAATTTTGTACATTGAATGGAGAGATTACAATTCTAAATGTGGAGGATCTGTAATGGCAAAGTCTATAACGACAAGATGTTTAAACTTGGAAGGTTAGCTGTTGACTGAGCATGATTTGCTGCTGTTGAAGGACTCTAACAGTTTAGGCAGGATTCTTGCATGTTTCCCAATAAAGAAAAGGTGACAACAGGGGTGGACGAGAAAAGAAGAAAAAGTTGCAGCGGGGAGAGAGAGAAAAAAGGTTTTGGATGGGAGTTGTTCGGTAAACGATAATAGGATCTGTTTTGGCCCGTCGTGGCTGAGAGTGGAGAGCGATCGATTATATTTATTTGTTGTTTTTTATATTTTCTTTTTCGTTTTTCCCTCTCTTCTAGTCTATGTATATTTTCCACTCTGAGTTCTGTTTTTGTTCACTCTCCTTTGGTATCTCCCCTGTTCCTTTCGTGCTCTGTCTTTTGTTCCCTCTTTTTTTTTTCTAGTTTTGTACGAAACATTAATAAAGGTAGGTTAAGGTAATTTCAACATCTTTTTGTTATTACTCGTTAATGGTGCCTTTGATGACAAGTTTTTTGACTTTATTAGTTTTTTTTTGAAAAATAAAATATCAACTTCAAATTAATAAAATTGATTAATAATTTTAAAATTTACACTCTAATTTGCCTTAAAAAAATTAAAACTCTTTTGAGCCGACATTAAATTACAAAAAATAATGCAAACATATAAGGAATTTAAAAATAAATAAAATAAAAGTATCGAGACAATATGAATGAAGAAATGGAAAGAAGAGACTCTCAGACATATATTAAAAACTATAATCATGAGTATGAGTAAGAAAACACTCAAATGATGATTTATTTTGTAGCACAAAAGTAGGTATACAATTGATTAAATACATATAGGCTCCAAACATATAATTTCAAAATCATAAAGGTGCTCGATACTAGCCTAGAAAAGGTAAGATCAATTTTGATAATATTTTGATGATGAGGTTCAACGGTGTTATTTTGTCCATGTGTATGTGGACAAATTAAATGATGGGAACACCGTTAGTCTAAAAAAATATATTTAATTTGTGGTACTTAATAACCCAATCATCATAAACAGATTTAGTTAGTTTTCATTATAGTTCTTGTCCTTCGAGTTATTCAATTTCATTCATTTAAGATATTTAGTTTTTGAAATTTCTTTTCAATTTAAAACCCTAAATTAAACTTAAGTGATCTTTCCAATTTCAACTTATTCCTTGATTTCAACAAAATTTCCTAATCTATTTTTTTCTACTGTGTCCTAATTGAATCAATTTATTCCTCCATATTTAAATATTTGCAGCAAAGTCATCCTTGATTCTTTTAATCTTTCTTTTATTTTTTCCTAATAATAAATTCAACTTATTATGTGAAGTTTATAAATAATTCAATATTTTCTCTAACCCGTTAGTTCAAGTAAAAGTTTTTTAAATTTAAAATCTTTGTAAGTTCATATTATTTTATATTATTAATTAATTTTAATGAGAATAGAGAAATATGATAGTGCGATTCAAACTATTAAATAATTATTATTAGAAGAGAAAATGAAAAACTGTAAAATATTAAAACTTGTAACGGTTTGGTTAGTAAAACTCCTATGATATATCAAGAAATCATATCACAATATTAAAATAGTATTTTATATCTCGTAGGCTGTCGGATGAGGATCATGTATGGTGCTTGACTTGACTAATTCAACATACAAGGAATTGAACATGTTTTCCTGAGTTTCTACAATATCTTCCTGGGATGCAAGTAGAGCACGGAATGTTAAGTTTGGTGTTTCTACCATCACGACACATTTCTCACATGGCAAATATCCTTATACAATTACAAGTTCTAAATTGAATTTTCTTTGATCGGTCAATTGAAATAAAAAAAATAAAATAACTATCCAGGTTATTGATTTATCTTAACTCTAGTGCAAATTCTTGATTGTTATTAAATATATGGTTTATTTATTATGATTGTTATGAGATTGATGTTTGTGGTTTTATACACTCAGATTATTGGGTTGAGATTGAATTAAAAACTATATTATATATCAATAACTTGGGATCTGATAGTGCATGAAAGGTTGTGCTGAAATTTTGATAGAAATTTTTGGGAAACCTTTTATATATATATATATATATATAATATTTACATTTTTTCTTGGCCAATGTGTATTAATAAAATTATATCTTTTTTTTTTGTCTCAAAGAAAGGGATATTATAGATGTCATAATCCATTTCTGGGTCATTCCCAAAACCTACTCCAAATAAAAATAAAAAAATAAAAAGAGGTTGGTATGGTGAAAAAAATCAAGTTAAATTTTTTAAACAGATTCAAGAGCCCGATCATATCTTTATCGTGCTAAAAATAAAATAAAATAAAAATTCAAAACTAAATAAATGATAAATTTACATTAAAATTAAGTTGGAATATATAATTATATTTTAATAGATCAATTTAATTTAATAGTTGGACAAATTAGCATATGGTGGCCGAGATTGGAGAGTGATGAATTATATTTATTTATCTTTGTTCTTCCCTCTCCCCTGTTCCTTTCGTGCTCTGTCTACGTAATTACATTTTAATACATTAATTTAATTTAATCATGGGATAAATTCGTGCTCTTTTTTTTTTCTTGTTTTGTACTCTCAGCGTCTTTTTGTTCTTTCTCGTCGATGTTGCCTTTGATGATGGCTTGAAAGAGCATTTTTTACTTTTTTAAACAATAAAACATCAACATCAAAGTATTGAAATTAATTAATAATTTTAAAATTAGCGCGCTGGACGCTCAATCATTCTAAATAGATTTAATTATTTTTATTATAGTCCTTGTCCTTTGAGTTTTTCAATTTCATTCAATTAAGATTTTGGTTTTGAAATTTATTTCAATTTAAACCCTAAATTGAATAAATTGATCTTTCCAATTACAATTTAGTCCTTGATTTCCCCAAATTTCTTAATCTATTTTTTTCTATTATGTCTGAATTGAATTAATTTATTCCTCCATGTTTAAATATTTGTGGTAAATTCTTGCTTGAATCTTTTACACTTTCATTTAAACCACATCGGATTATGGGATCGATGAAAGGTCATCTTAGAAACTAACCGTAATTGGTTTTGTATTGGTTGCTTTTCAACCATCTTAACTAAAAAACTCAAGTTATTACATGAATTTTATACTATTCTTTAACATACTCATTCAAGTAAAAAGTTTTTAAACTTTAAAATCTGCACAAGGTGATATTTATATTATTAATTAATTTTTTTTAAGTAGAATATAGAATTACGATAGTAAGACTCAAACTATCAAGTAATTATTATTCCTAGAGAAAATGAGATAGTACGTAATATTAAAGCTTATAACCGATTTGGTTAATAAAACTCCGATAATATTAAAATAATGTTATATATTACTCTCGTAGGCTTTCGGCTGAGGATCATGTATAGGGATTGAACTTGACTAATTCAACATCCAAGGAATTGAACGTCTTTTACTGAGTTTCTACAGTATCTTCCTGGGATGCAAGTAGAGCACGGAATGTTAAGTTTGGTGTTTCTACCATCACGACACATTTCTCACATGGCAAATATCCTTATACAATTACAAGCTCTAAATTGAATTTTCTTTGATCGGTCAATTGAAATAAAAAAATAAAATAACTGTCCAGGTTCTTGATTATGGAGAATAACCTTTCCAGACGATGCCTATAAATAGGGTCTGCCATGTTCGATGTTCTTACAAAATAATTTTCCTGCAACAAAAATCTATATTTTTCACTGTTATCTCACTCTACATTCTTTACTGCTCAAGCTTTGATAGCTCGATCTTCTTGAAGGCTGTCAACAAAAAACCTAGTATCTATCATGGGAAGTATCGCCAAGTTGAGTCGTAATTCTTTTCCAGATGGTTTCGTTTTTGGATCTTCTTCATCAGCTTACCAGGTACAACGTTGCTTCAAGAACTCTGGTCGAAGAGAGAAATTAATGCCTCAATTGTTAATCTGTTCTCTGATAACATTTAAATTCTATGCATGCAGTTTGAGGGCGAAACAAACAAAAGTGGCAAGGGGCCAAATATATGGGACACCTTCATCGAGGAGCATCCAGGTATCTCTTTAAATAATGCAGGGGCTCATTACAATTAATGCTTTCCTAACTAAAACAAAAAAGCAACGAAAATCAGATCCAAAATCTTATTGATATGATTGTAACTTTCGGGGAAAAATGTCAGCATGATCTTTTTCAAACAATTCATATTCAAAGACCGAATTCTGAAAAATTGCAGAGAGGATAAGTGACCATAGCAATGCAAAGGCTGCAGTTGATTTCTATCATCGCTATAAGGTACGTACGATGCTCATCTTATTTTTCTTTTCGTTGTGATCTGATCACCATCGATCACACTTGTTGATATATTTCGCACAAAATTTTATAGGAAGATGTGCAAAGAATGAAGGGAATGGGAATGGATGCTTTCAGATTCTCTATTTCTTGGTCTAGAGTATTACCACGTAAGTTTTTTTCATGCCCTATTTCTCATTCCTTTGAAATTCATGAGGATGAGACGCGATTTTTTGCTTACTTTGATTTTTCAATTATCGAATTGATCAGTTGGCAGATTAAGTGCTGGAATAAACGAAGAAGGGATCCAGTTTTACAACAATCTCATCGATGAGCTCATAAAAAATGGTTATAACCTCTTCCTATAACATTTCGATGACTGCATAAGAATCTTTAATTCATGCATGGTGAATGCAGGGGCAATATTAGTTTGCTTAAATTTTAAAAGCATTTTCCAAACTTCATATAAAACGTTTCGCACTTTAATTTTATAGTATTATCTGTACAGGTATACAGCCTTATGTAACTCTCTTTCACTGGGATACTCCACAAGCAATTGAAGACAAATATGGCGGTTTCTTATGCCGTAATATTTTGTAAGTAATCGTTTTTATATTAATATTATACAAACAAACATCTCACTTTGATTTAAATCCTCATCCTAATAATTTCATAACTCGTAAACAGGAATGATTTCCGAGACTTTGTGGAGCTTTGCTTTCAAAAGTTTGGAGACCGAGTGAAGCACTGGATCACTTTAAATGAGCCTTTTATGTTTAGTGTCAATGGCTACGACACCGGCACAGTGGCTCCCGGCAGAGTTTCAACTTTGGAGAATTATCCAGGCCAACCCAAAATCTCTGGTGCCACCGAGGTTTACACTGTAACCCACCATCTACTGCTTGCTCATGCAACAGCTGTGAAACTATACAAGGAAAAGTATCAGGTTCGCAAGAGTTAATTTGTGGTTCGTTTAATAATTTCACCAAAGCTTTCAGTGCGACTGTGCTAATTAATTTTATCATTGACAAAATCTCTCATCAGACATGTCAAGGAGGCAAAATTGGGATAACCCTCGTTTCTCATTGGTTTGAACCTTTCTCGACTAGTGAAAGTGATCGGATGGCATCTAAACGAAGCCTTGATTTTATGCTTGGATGGTAAGTATTTTTCTAGCTGGTTTCGATAGCAATGTAGAAAATATGACATTTTTATCAAATTGATAGTCAGCTTGAATAAATATAAGAAGAAAAACAACGAGAATGCACATGAGAACTTGAATCGTGAGATCAAAGCCACCTTAAATCATGCTGGGATCTATTTCTAATTCAGCAGTCTATACTTTTTTTGGATTCTTAAAATCTACGGAGAAGAAACAAGCATCACCAGTTAATCTAATCTGTCCTCGGCAGGTACATGGATCCTGTAACTAAAGGTGACTATCCACAGAATATGCATGACTACGTTGGAGAAAGATTGCCTAAATTCAGCGAGGAGGAATCCAAGATGCTGAGAGGATCTTATGACTTTATTGGGGTCAATTACTATACTACATATTACGCTCAGAATGTCGAGGACGCTAACTATAAAACTATTGGGTAAATGGAAGATGCTCGTGTTACTTGGCCAGGTAAATTTATAAACTTGCTAATTAAACATTAAAAAAATTCTACACCTTCTCACTTATGTTGATGACTGATTTCTATTTTATTTTATTACTTTACAGGGGAGAGAAATGGAATACCAATAGGCCCACAGGCTGGTTCAAGTTGGCTTTATATTTGTCCCGAGGGTATTCGTCATCTTTTGAATTACATAAAGGACGCGTATGAAAATCCAACAATATACATCACTGAAAATGGTAAGATCAGAGTCAACATATTTAGATTAATTAATGCTATGTATTTATGATTCTAGTTGTCAAGAAGTTTTGATTTTGAAATCTGTTAATTTATTTAGGAGTTGATGACGTGAATTCCTCATCATTAGAGGAAGCCCTCAATGATCACGTAAGAGAGCAATATTATAAAGACATTTTCGACAACGTTCTGGAATCCATCAAGTGAGCTTGTTCTTTGTTCCTTTTTTAAACAACTAGTTTTGTTCTGAAGGAATTAATTGGAATTTCTTTCCCGGTCTTTTGTTCTAAACTTTTTGACTCTTACAGTGACCATGGTGTTGACGTCAAGGGTTTTTTTGCTTGGTCCTTTTTGGATGATTTTGAATGGGGATATGGTTATAGTTCAAGGTTTGGTCTCTACTTCATTGATTACAAAGACGACCTGAAACGATATGCCAAAAATTCTGTGAAGTGGTTTAAACAATTTCTGCACAAGGACGAAACTAAACTAATCAATAATATGTAAGGATTCTTTTCATTTCCTCTTATTATTTCCATATCTTCATGACATGGACCTTACGTCTAGCTCATATGACTGCACTAACAGAAAATTCAAATCGCCCTCCCACCCTCGAATGGTGGAGGGATCAGCAAGAAGTCTTAAGAAGTCGAGAATTGAATAAACATTGGCATCGAATGTAATAAGGTATTGTACGTATTCATTTCGAGCTTTATTATCTTATTGAATTCTTTTTTTTTGGAGTTATCCAACCAATTTATTGACAATGCAGGAGCCATATTCATATGATCAAGACCTACTTGAAACCATATGGATCTCAGTATAAGAATAGCACCGATGGCTGAAGTCAATCTTTGTTGCAGCAAGTTAGGTCTCTACGTCTGATAAACCAGCTAGATGGACACCAATGAATCTTTGTCATCAAATTATCACGTTTTCGTATAGGACTTAAGTTCTTGTTATTGTAATAATATTATTAATTTGTATTTAGTTACTGTTTTATGGATTGCTTATTATCCAAATTCGATATTAAAGAACAACTTGCGTTCCACCCTTTGCTTTGCGCAACTTCGTTTTTCTCAATAATATTTTGAAGGATACTTTTATTCATGCATAATCCTTTTCACTAGAATTTCAGGAATGCATTGTCAAACTGAGATTTATCAAAGATCCACTAACCTCCGATCATTGAAAATGACAACTACGGCCTGATAACAACGTGTATCTAACTCACCAAAAAATTGTTCTAACCATAGAAACTATATTAACAAGATAGGGTTTCTAGTCATGATGTCAAATATTGAAAAGATTATCCTGACAAATCTGGACTGGAAATTAGCTCAAGTGGTGGTCACCAATCCTGGTTTGCTTGATTCATGGGGAGAGAATCAAGGGTTGAAAGTTTGTTCTTGAACAAGAACAAAAAAACAATGTTTATGGCCTAGAAGAGATGTTGATTGAGTGTGTGCTTATGAGTTTAGCTCATAATTTGAAGTGAATTAGAGGAATTGAATCAAGATTCTTTGAGGCATGAATGTAGCTGGCCCATTAGAAAACACAATCCTTGTGTTTTCCCTTGTTAAGAGAATTAATAATGGTAAAATAATTAGCCTAAATTGTGTGTAAGAGTCAGTCATTCTTGCCTTGCCCTAAAATTTGTAGATACATGATCAAAACAATGTTGCTTTGTTTGAATATTCAAAGCTTTTTCTTCCTCAACAAAACTCGTCGTTTCCCTTAAAGTTAAATGATACCGTGATATCTAAGTGTGAGATCAATTTCATGGAGTTCATGAATGTTGAAGAGATTAACGAATAAAAGTAAGAAAGAAGGCAAGGATGTTGAAGAAATTATTTTTGAGTTTGCAAAACAATGATCATTGTATCATTTAAGAATCAAGTGATTCGTCTTTTATTTACACAACAAAAGATTAAGTCAATGATGTTAAGGAACTATCTCACCTAAGAGCTTAAGCAATTAGGTGAGGTCCCATAATATGATTTATATTATTCTCTAATACACCCCCTCAAGTGAAAGCCATATGGGCTTGAAACTTGCACAAACCCACATTACTTTGTGCTTGATCTTTTATCAAATAGAATGGGGTGGTGAGATTTCAATTCGTGACTATTGGGTCAACAAGGCTCTAATACCATGTTAAAGAACCATATCACCTAAAAGCTTAAGCTAATAAATGAGATCTCATAATATGATTTATATTTTTTTTTATCTATTAATGATATTTTTGTTAAGGAATTCTGATGGAAGCAAATTGTTTTTTCCTTCTCCTAGTCAAGTTAAGGGATAAACTTTCTTGGAAAATGAATTCCAGACATTTGTAAAATTGAATTCTAGGACGATGACTAGTTGATTGCTTCAAAGCATTTCTTGCATGATTTAGAGATGGTTATCAATTTGGGATTAAAGAAAGGTCATCTTGGAGATTGAATTCCAGGCTTTTGGTTAAAGATCATCAATTGTGCTTGACTTGACTATATATACTTCAGCGGAAAGATGGCAGGATATCATGCTAATTTCTTAGAAGCGAATGTTATTTTCTGAATAATCTTTTTGATATTCTTGTTGGCAATTTCTATAGTGTTGCTAATCTTATTGGTGATTGTAGGAAGTCATCATTGGTGGTTTAATGTTAGGGCTTGCAAGAACCAGGAAACTAAGGCACCACTTTTGAATTACATAGATTCAATCTCAACTAGTTGAATGGTCAAAATCTATGAGTTGAAATTTTAACATGACAATGCTTAATTAATTAATAAAGTATGTCATAACCCAATTTCTAGGTTACTCCCCAAAATCTACCCAAAAAAAACAAAAATAAAATAAATAAAGTTTGGCGTTGGTAGAAAAATCAATGTGGAAATTTTGGTTGTTTTCGAAAATCCGATCGTATTTCTTTTGTCCAAAAAATAGAGGAAAATACAGGATTTAAAGCAAAAATAATTTATCATTGGACAAATCTGTGTAAAAATTAAGTTGAATGACACAATTGTATTTTTATGGGTTGATTTGATTTAATCGTCAACCAATTAAAGTTTAACTAGGATCGGGAACTAATTTAGGGTCCAATTGAAGGATTTTAATTAAGTGCAAGGACTTAATTATACTTTAAATTGGTCACATCAAGTTAATTAAGGGCTTAATTGGCAAGAAATCAAATGTTTGAGCTTAATTTGGGCTCAATTAAGAAGATTGGAATTTTCAGAGACCCAATTGAATTTTTGCAAGCCAATTGCGCGAATCAGGGGTCAAATGGAAAATGATTGAGGGTCGAATCGCACAAATCGAAAGACAATGACCAAAATAAAAAAGGCACACAGGTTTAAGGTTGTTGTTGAAATTTTGACGGGGATACAATTGCATAAAATTTAAAGTTTAAAACTAATTGGGGGTGCGATTGAAACAATTAAACATTGAGGGACCAAATTGTATTTTCTCACACCCTCCTAAAAATCAATTTTGCATGTTCCTGCACTGTTCCGACACCTGAATAGTTTAGGAACAACTCTGCAACATGGCATGCCCCTCAGCCCTCTGCAAAATTCAAAGGGCAACAACCTCATGCAATGTGCTACCAAACGGTTGCATTTTCCGGAAGTTCTAGAAATTCATGGAGCTTTTTAGCAAAGAAAAACTAGCAAAACATGCATAAAAATCACGTCGTTGTCCCTATCTCCTTCAGTTGCCTTCTCTCTCACTCCCCTATTTCAACAGCTCGTTTCCCTCTCTAAAAACAGACCCGTTGAGCTCTCTCTCTCTCCATCGTTGGAGGCTATTCAACCATCCATTACCACCCTAATCACCATCGTGAGCTTCCCCTACACACTAGCGATCAAGTCACACTTTCAGGCGAAGCACATGCCACGGTTGCAGCAGCTGCAACGTAAGCTCCGATGACTTTGGAAGCTTCCTCCGGCCACCACTGACCACCGTTGACGATGCCACCACCACAAGAAGAACCACCTTGACCTCCTCTACCCACCGATACTAACAGGTACATCTTTCATCACAGTCAAAAAATCGACTGTTCATCGTCTTCTTCCTCTTGGCGCCTGCATGCAGTGAGACGTAATTCACATCCCACTATTCATGGAGGTCGGACTGGTCTGATTTTACGATTCTGACATGATTTTATTGAGTCAGATCCGATTTTAACGGGGTCTAATTTTTCTTCCCAATTTTACTAGGTTTGTTCTTTTGACGCGTAAAATCATACGATTTTAGGAGTCAAATCATGATTTTCACAACATTGTATGTTAGGATCTTGAAAAAAGGGATTATTATGCACATGCTAATTTACATCGAATATATATTAGAATCCTGAATTAAGGGATTGTGCTGTAATGTATATTACACATGCATTGTGAAATTTTAAAAAATATATAAAATGGAATCAATGCACATCTTAAAAAAAAGAGATTTTTTAGTGCAAGAGAAAGATGCATCGCCTCTACTGCACCCTACCTAAGTTAAGTTACAGTGATGTCTGATTGTTTTTTTTCTCGAAGTTAGATTTTTATTTTTTGATCTTTTCTAAGCTCGAAGTAGATATCTCTTTCTGAGAGAGTCTCTACCTCATTAGGTCAAAAAACCTAACCCCTATAAGGTCTGATTTTAACACTATAATTTAATGGTGTACGTTACAATATAATTTTGCATCTCGGTAATTATAGTTTACAACTAAAAAAATAACAAAATGATTGTTGAAAGATTTTTGATATTTTGGTCGAAATCTATTAGATAATCATAAATTGGTTATGATATCTTTATTTTCATTTTAAGATATGTGAAAAGATGCAAGTTTTGGTTTTTTTTGTGAAAAAATATGCTTAGAAAATTTTTGGGTTTCGGCTGTATACATGAAAACAAAATATTTTTTTGTGTATTTTTTTAAAATGCAGATTTTTATTTTTATTTTATATTTATTCAAAAAAAATATACATTCGGATTGGGTCTGGACTGTCTAAATAGGTTAGCCTTGCCATGGCGGCCCAAAATGGCCCAACAAATATAATTTTTATTGGACTGGACACAATGTCCAACCCAATCTATTTATTATTCACCATGTGAACAATAGGATGTGAGTTAATTCACTCCCTACTGCTCACTTGTAGAATAAACTAACTCTAACTTAGCCGAAAGAAGTTACTTGTTGTTGTCTCCGTGTAGAGGAGGTAGGGTTAGTGGCGAAGGAGCTGCTGACTGAGAGAAAGATAATTGGTGGTGGTTGTAGGAAAAGGAGGAAGTAGGTGTTGGCCTAACCATGATGGGTTAACTTGGCCCAACAACATTTGATTTGGGTTGTATCCGGCCCAACTAGGACGTGCTGAAATGGTTCCAACAAAAAAAATGGTCACGACTGATTTATTTTTCAACATGTATATTTTCCATATTAAAAAACCATCTCATCTAAAAGCTTAAGCTGATAGGTGAGATCCCAGAATATGATTATATTATGCTCTAACACAACTCCTCAAGTGAAAGCTCTTTGAGCTTGAAACTTGCACAGACCCACATTACCTTGTGCTTGATTTTTTTTTTATCAAATAAAATCGGGGTGGTGAGATTCGAATTCGTGACCGCTACGTCAACAAGGCTCTGATACCATGTTAAGGATCCATCTCACCTAAAAGCTTAAGCTTTTAGGTGTGATGGTTCCTTAACATTCCACACCGAGTTATGGTTTTATTCCCTTTCTTTGGTATATCCCCTGTTCCTTTAATGCTTTGTCTTTTATTCCCTTTTTTTATTTTTTTTTATTTCCTATTTTGTACAAAACTTTAGTAAAGTACATGTGTTTTAATGACAGGTGTTTTGAATTTTTTATTTTATTAGTTTTTTGCAAATTAAAACATCAACTTCAAATTAATAAAATTGATTAGTACTTTAAAATTTACAAGCAAATTGTCTAAAAGAAAATTAAAACTCTTTTGAGATGACGTTGAAAATACAAAAAATAACGCCAACATATAAGGATTTAAAAAAAAAAATAATAAACATTTAAATATGGAATAAAAAATTGAGTTATGATAAATATGAATGAAAAAATAGAAAGAAGAGACTCTCAAACATACATTAAAAACTATAATCATGACTATGAGTAAGAAAGCACTCAAATGATGATTTATTTTGTAACACAAAAGTAGGCATACTCATCAAATACATATAGGTTCCAAACATATAATTTCAAAACCGTAAAAGTGCTTGAGACTAACTTAGAAGAGTAAGACCAATTTCGATAATATTCTAATGGTAAGGTTCAACAACGTCATTTCATCCATGTGTATGTGGACAAATTAAATGGTGGGGAATATTGTTAGTATGGAAAAATATGTTTAATTTGCGGTACTCAACAATCCAATCATTCTAAACAGTTTTTTTTAGTTTTATTATAGTACTTATCCTTTGAGTTATTCAATTTCACAAGCAGAAATATTTTTTAAAACCCTAAATTAAATTAATTGATCTTTCCAATTTCAACTTATTCCTTGATTTCCTTAAATTTCATAACCCATTTATTTTCTATTGTGTCCTAATTGCATCAATTTATTCCTCCACATTTAAATATTTGCGACAAAGTCATCCTTGATTCTTTTAATCTTCTTTTAATTTTTCCTAATAACAAATTCAAGTTATTATGTGAAATTTAAAACTAATTTAATATTTTCTCTAACACTTTAGCTCAAGTAAAAGTTTTTTGAATTTAAAATTTTTACACTCATATTATTTTATATTATTAATTAATTTTAATAAGAATAGAGAATTATGATAGTGTGATTCAAACTATTAAATAATTATTATTAGAAGAGAAAATGAGATACTATGTAATATTAAAACTTGTAATGGTTTGGTTAATAAAACTCCTATGATATATCAAGAAATCATATCACATCAAAATATTAAAATAATATTTTATATTACTCTCGTGGGCTGTCAGATGAGGATCATGTATGGTGCTTGACTTGACTAATTCAACATATAAGGAATTGAACATGTTTTACTGAGTTTCTACAATATCCTCTTGGGATGCAATTAGAGCACGGAATCTTAAGTTTGGTGTTTCTACCATCATGACAAATTTCTCATATGACAAATATCCTTATACAATTAGAAGTTCTACATCGAATTTTATTTGATCGGTCAATTGAAATAAAAAAAAAATAAAATAACTGTCCAGGTTATTGATTTATCTTAACTTTGGTGCACATTATCAATAATTATTAAATATATTATTTATTTATTGTGGTTGTTATGAGAATAATGTTTGTCGTTTTATAGACTCATAATGATTGGATCGAGATTGAACTAAATGTTATGTTATATGTCGGTAACTTAGGATCTGCTAGTGTAGGTTCTGCCAAAATTTTGATAGAAATTTTATTGAAACCTTATATATATAATATTTAAAAAACATTTCTTGGCCAATAGTAGTAATAAAATTGTATCTTTTTTTTTGTCTTTCAAAGAAAGGGATGTTACAGATGTTATTATTCATTTCTGAGTTATTCCCAAAATCTATTCCAAATAAAATAAAAAGGGGTTAGTGTGGTGAAAAAAATAAAGTTGAAAATTTTAAACGAATTTCAGAGCCTATTGTATTTCTATGGTGCGAAAATATAAAAAAAATATAGATTCAAAACTAAAATAAATAATAAATTTATATTAAAATTAAATTGGGATACATAATTATATTTTAATAGATCAAATCAATTTAATCATGTGACAAAGTAGTATATGGTGGCCGAGAGTGGAGAGTGATGAATTATATTTATTTATCTTTTTTCTTCCCTCTCTCCCGTTCCTTTTTTTTTTATAAGAAGGGAGGCTAGAAGCCCCAAAAAAACAAAAAGCTTACAAAGCAACAGAACAGGGCCTCACAATACCCCTAGTATCCGCAACAAGAATATCTCTAAGGAAGTCAGGACCCTCCTCATAGACATGGAGTTCAAAGTCAAGATTATAACTTCTAGTGGCCAGAGCATTAGCAACTGTATTTTATTCACGGTAGATATGCTTAATTGTACAACATCAATGGTCATGAATCTTCATTTTACAACTGGAAATGATGTTGTATAGAGGATGAGTTAACACCCCTGTGCCTTTTGTGCTGTGTCTTTTGTTCCTCTTTTTTTTCCTGTTTTGTACGCCCCCTAGGCTAAGGTAATCTCGACGTCTTTTTGTTCTTTCTCGTCGATGTTGCCTTTGACGATGGCTTGAAAGAGCAGTTTTTTTTTATGACTTTTTTTTAAAAATATAACATCAACGTCAAATTATTGAAATTAATTAATAATTTTAAAATTAGCGCGCTGAACGCACAATCATTCTATATAGATTTAATTATTTTTATTATAGTTCTCTTCCTTTGAGTTTTTCAATTTCATTCAATTCAGATTTTGGTTTTGAAATTTCATTCAATTTAAACCCTAAATTGAATAAATTGATCTTTCCAATTTCAATTTAGTCCTTGATTTCCCAAAATTTCTTAATCTAATTTTTTTTCTATTATGTCCTAATTGAATTAATTTATTCCTCCATGTTTAAATATTTGCGGTAAATTCATGCTTGATTCTTTTAATCTTTCATTTAAACCAAATCGGAACTTGGGATCAATGAAAGGTCATCTTAGAAATTAACCATAAATGGTTTTGTATTGGTTGCTTTTCAACCATCTTAACTCAAAAATTGTAGTTATTACATAAATTTTATTATTATTCTCAAACACAGTCACTCAAATCAATTTTATTTTAAATTTAAAATCCGCACAAGTTGTTTTATATTATTAATTAATCTTTTAAATAGAATATAGAATTATGATAGTAAGATTCAAACTATCAAGTAATTATCATTACAAGAGAAAATGAGATAGTACGTAATATATATTAAAACTTGTAACGGTTTGGTTAGTAAAACTCCGATGATATATCAAAAAATCTATCTCAATCAAAATATTAAAATAGTGTTATATATTACTCTCGTAGGCTTTCGGCTGAGGATCATGTATAGGGACTAACTCGACTAATTCAACATACAAGGAATTGAACATGTTTTAGTTAATTTCTATAATATCTTCCTGGGATGCAATTAGAGCACGGAATCTTAAAGAATGATAAAATTGAAAAATAATCTAATTTTATAAATTAATTCAAATAAAATAAATAAATATAATAAAGACCAAATTTGACAGATAAAAAAACTAAAAGATCATGAAATTAAAAAATTAAAATCTCATACATTATTTTAAAATAATATAAATATCAATAAAAAAATGAGAGCCAAATCTAATATATGATAAATTTAAATTAAAAAAATGATAACAGAAAAAAAATAATAAAAAAAACAATGGGGATCAAAGTTGATATAAAACTCAAACTAAATCAAATTCTAAAGGATAAAATTAAAACAAAATAAATAGAAATCAAAAGATTAAAGAACAAAATTAATATAACAAATAAATAACAAGATATTTTTTATATTTTCACAACTTTTAAAAATATTTTCTGTTTAAAATAAAATAAAAAAACATTTTAATGGAACCCAAGCTCAAAATATTTTCTCAATTTGTTTACGTTTTCTAATACTTAAACAAACCAGAAAATAATAATTAAAAAGTCATTTTCTAAAACCATTTTCTTATCAAATAAACGGTATGATCGTAAGATAGAGATTGAGTTATTTGGCAAAAGAGAACTAACAGGTGTTTGTTAGTGTGTTTCACAAATATTTTTGAAAAAATAAATTAATAAAATTATTTTTTGTTTTTTATTTTAGATTAAATGTTTTTGGATGGTTTTAAATTATTTTTTATGTGTTGATGTCAAAAATAATTTTTAAAAAATAAAATAACATTATTTTGATGCATTTATGAAAGAAAAACACTTTCAAGAGCAACTGCAACCACACTTACAAACAGGTATTAAGTGTCTTTTGGGAGTAAGTGATTGATATTGTTTTTGAAAATATATTTTGTTTAGATATATATCAAAATAATATTTTTTTATATTTTTAAAAAATCTGTTATAATTTTAGCATATAAAAATAATTTAAAACCACTAAATTTATTTTATTAAAAGTAAAAAATAAAAATAAAAAAACTTTTTTATTTTTCAAAAACTTTTTCCCCCACCATGGTTTCAGTCAGCCCAAAGTTGCAATATCACAAGCAGACCTCAAGAGTCATCAACTGATTCAACTCGACAACAAAGGATGAGATGAGATGAGATGATAAGACATGACGTGGTGAAATGTGGAATATATTTGTTTAACCTTATTTATGGTTACTGTGTATATGGTTTAGATATTACTCTTGTTGACATGCCCTCCACTGCAAGTTGAATCCCATTTTTTTTATAAATAAAAACTAAAAAAATTGTAATTATTTTTTTTATTGTGAAATAATATGTAATTCATGTAATTAGTAGAATAAATTCAAAATTATAGAAATAAATGTTAAAACGTTATTACTGATAATTAAAAACAAAGTTGGGAAGCTTGCACATATATATATATATATTTGACCTCGTGTGCTAGGAAGAGCCCTTTGATATCTTTTTATTAATTTATATGATAATGGTTTATCATATTCTTAACCAAAACTTTTCACTATAAAAAAATAATATTATGATTATTTTTACGCATAGGTCTTAAAAAACATAAGAATGAAACTCTAAAATATATCATTAAATGAAACTCATTGATATAAAGATCATCATTTTTATTATTAAAATATGGATAATCGACAATTTTCTCTCACCCCTATTATGTTTTAGTAATTCTATCTTTCCTCACAAAATTCAGAGATTAAAGTGCAAACGAAATGAAGTGTAGCGCTTAAACATACAAACGTTTATAAAAAGGGTAAAAAGTAGAAATTGAAACATCTTTGAGAACAAAATTATTTAAAAACACACCTCATTAACAATAAGAAAAAAGGCATTTACTTTGCTTTAGTCTTAAATCTGGTCTTATAAATCCAATTTTATTCTAAGAAATAAAATTGGATTCTATTCTGTGAAATTGAGTGCTTATGCAAGCCCATATAAAAAAAATAGTTTAAGCACCAATATAAAAATCTATAATGTTATTGTGAAAAGGTTCAAAGTTCATAAATTAAAAGAAAAATGAGAAGTCAAAATTAATATAATAATTGAGAACAAGTAAATGTTCTTGATGATTTATTGGAGTAATTGATACAATTTGTAACAATTGACAAGAATTTTTTTGTATTTTTAGTGTAAATTTGACCATTATATCGAGGTGAAATTTTATATGGATTCTCTTGAAATATTATCCTATCTCTCGTTTTAAGATTTAAGATAAAATCAAAGCTAAAAAGAAAAGCTTGCAATTTAAGGAGCATATGTGAAAAATCTAAAGAGACATAAATCAAAGGTATCTTTGTAAATAACTAAAAAAAATACCATTTTCTCTTTATATAATAGTAGCTCAACATTTTTAATGGAAAGAGAAACCTTATATATATATATATATATAATATTTACATTTGTTTTCTTGGCCAATAGTAGTAATAAAGTTGTATCTTTTTTTGTGTGTGAAAAAAATCAAGTTGAAAATTTTAAATGAATTTGAGAGTTCGATCGTATTTCTATGGTGCTAAAATAAAAAAAAAAATAGATTCAAAACTAAAATAAATAATAAATTTATATTAAAATTGAATTGGGATACATAATTATATTTTAATAGATCAAATCAATTTAATCATGTGACAAAGTAGTATATGGTGGCGGAGAGTGGAGAGTGATGAATTATATTTATTTATCTTTTTTCTTCCCTCTCTCCTGTTCCTTTTTTTTTTGGTAAGAAGGGAGGCTAGAAGCCCAAAAAAAGCAAAAAGCTTACAAAGCAATAGAACGGGGCCTCACAATACCCCTAGTATCCGCAACAAGAATATCTCCAAGGAAGTCAGAACCCTCCTCATAGACATGGAGGCTAAAGTCAAGATTATAACTTCTAGTGGCCAGAGCATCAGTTGCTGCATTTTGTTCACGGTAAATATGTTTAATTGTACAACATCAATGATCATAAATCTTTATTTTACAACAAGAAATGATGTTGTATAGAGGATGAGTTAACACCCCTGTGCCTTTCATGCTCTGTCTTTTGTTCCTCTCTTTTTTCCTGTTTTGTACGCCCCCTAGGCTAAGGTAATCTCGGCGTCTTTTTGTTCTTTCTCGTCAATGTTGCCTTTGATGATGGTTTGAAAGAGCAATTTTTTTTTATGACTTTTTTAAACAATAAAACATCAATGTCAAATTACTAAAATTAACTAATAATTTTGAAATTAGCGTGCTGAACGCACAATCATTCTAAATAGATTTAATTATTTTTATTATAGTCCTCGTCCTTTGAGTTTTTCAATTTCATTCAATTAAGATTTTGGTTTTGAAATTTCATTCAATTTAAACCCTAAATTGAATAAAATGATCTTTCCAATTTCAATTTTAAGCTTTTAGGTGAGATGGTTCCTTAGCATGGTATCAGAGCCTTGTTGACCCAGCGGTCACGAGTTCGAATCTCACCACCCCCATTCTATTTGATAAAAATCAAGCACAAGGTGATGTGGGCCTGCGCAAGTTTCAAGCCCAAATGGTTTTCACTTGAAGGGATGTGTTAGAGAATAATATAAATCATATTATGGGATCTCACTTACAAGCTTAAACTTTTAGGTGAGATGGTTCCTTAACAGTCCTTGATTTCCCAAAAACAATTAATCTCATTTTTTTCTACTGTGTCCTAATTGAATTAATTTATTCCTCCATGTTTAAATATTTGCGGTAAATTCATGCTTGATTCTTTTAATCTTTCATTTAAACCAAATCGGAACTTTGGATGAATGAAAGGTCATCTTAGAAATTAACCATAATTGGTTTTGTATTGGTTGCTTTTCAACCATCTTAACTCAAAAATTGAAGTTATTACTTAAATTTTATTATTATTCTCTAACACACTCGCTCAAACTAATTTTATTTTAAATTTAAAATTCGCACAAGTTGTTTTATATTATTAATTAATCTTTTAAATACAATATAGAATTATGATAGTAAGATTCAAACTATCAAGTAATTATCATTACAAGAGAAAATGAGATAGTACGTAATATATATTAAAACTTGTAACGGTTTGGTTAGTAAAACTCCGATGATATATCAAAAAATCTATCTCAATCAAAATATTAAAATAGTGTTATATATTACTGTCGTAGGCTTTCGGTTGAGGATCATGTATAGGGCTTGACTAGACTAATTCAACATATAAGGAATTGAACATGTTTTAGTTAATTTCTATAATATCTTCCTGGAATGCAATAAGAGCACGGAATCTTAAAGAATGATAAAATTGAAAAATAATCTAATTTTAAAAATTAATTCAAATAAAATAAATAAATAAATAAATATAATAAAAACCAAATTTGACAGATAAAAAAACTAAAAGATCATGAAATTAAAAAATTAAAATCTCATAAATTATTTCATAATAATATAAATAAATTTTTTTTAATGGAACCCAATCTCAAAATATTTTCTCAATTTGCTTAAGTTTTCTAATACTTAAACAAACCAGAAAATAATAATTAAAAAGTCATTTTCTAAAACCACTTTCTTATCAAATAAACGGTATGATCGTAAGATAGAGATTGAGTTATTTGGCAAAAGAGAACTAAGAGGATGTTTATCACTGTATTTCATAAATATTTTTGAAAAAATAATTAAAAAAAAATTATTTTTTATTTTAGATTAAATGTTTTTGGATGGTTTTAAATTATTTTTATGTGCTGATGTCAAAAATAATTTTTTTAAAATAAAATAATATTATTTTGATACATTTATGAAGGAAAAAATACTTTCAAGCAACCGCAACCACATTTACAAGCAAGTACTAAGTGTCTTTTGGGAGTAAGTGATTGATATTGTTTTTGAAAGTATTTGTTGTTTAGATATATATCAAAATAATATTTTTTTATATTTTTTAAAAAATAAATATTAATTTTAGCACATAAAAATAATTTAAAACCACTAAATTTATTTTATTAAAAGTAAAAAATAAAAATAAAAAAACTTTTTTATTTTTCAAAAACTTTTTCCCCCACCATGGTTTCAGTCAGCCCAAAGTTGCAATATCACAAGCAGACCTCAAGAGTCATCAACTGATTCAACTCGACAACAAAGGATGAGATGAGATGAGATGATAAGACATGACGTGGTGAAATGTGGAATATATTTGTTTAACCTTATTTATGGTTACTGTGTATATGGTTTAGATATTACTCTTGTTGACATGCCCTCCACTGCAAGTTGAATCCCATTTTTTTTATAAATAAAAAACTAAAAAAAATTGTAATTATTTTTTTTTATTGTGAAATAATATGTAATTCATGTAATTAGTAGAATAAATTCAAAATTATAGAAATAAATGTTAAAACGTTATTACTGATAATTAAAAACAAAGTTGGGAAGCTTGCACATATATATATATATATTTGACCTCGTGTGCTAGGAAGAGCCCTTTGATATCTTTTTTATTAATTTATATGATAATGGTTTATCATATTCTTAACCAAAAACTTTTCACTATAAAAAAATAATATTATGATTATTTTTACGCATAGGTCTTAAAAAACATAAGAATGAAACTCTAAAATATATCATTAAATGAAACTCATTGATATAAAGATCATCATTTTTATTATTAAAATATGGATAATCGACAATTTTCTCTCACCCCTATTATGTTTTAGTAATTCTATCTTTCCTCACAAAATTCAGAGATTAAAGTGCAAACGAAATGAAGTGTAGCGCTTAAACATACAAACGTTTATAAAAAGGGTAAAAAGTAGAAATTGAAACATCTTTGAGAACAAAATAATTTAAAAACGAACCTCTTTAACAATAAGAAAAAAGGCATTTACTTTGCTTTAGTCTTAAATCTGGTCTTATAAATCCAATTTATTCTAAGAAATAAAATTGGATTCTATTTTGTGAAATTGAGTGCTTATGCAAGCCTGTTTAAAAAAAATAGTTTAAGCACCAATATAAAAATCTATAATGTTATCGTGAAAAGGTAAAAAGTTCATAATTAAAATGAAAAATGAGAAGTCAAAATTAATATAATTAAGAACAAGTAAATGCTCTTGATGATTTATTGGAATAATTGATACAATTTGTAACAATTGAACAAGAATGTTTTTGTATTTTTAGTGTAAAATTGACCGTTATATCGAGGTGAAATTTTATATGGACTCTCTTGAAATGTTATCCTATCTCTCGTTTTAAGATTTAAGATAAAATCAGAGCTAAAAAGAAAAGCTTGCAATTTAAGGAGCTTATGTGAAAAATCTAAAAAGACATAAATCAAAGGTAACTTTGTAAATAACTAAAAAAATACCATTTTCTCTTTATATAATAGTAGCTCAACATTTTTAATGGAAAGAGAAACCATTATTTCTGATTTTTTAAGGAAATAAAGAGAAAATGGAGAGAAAACATTTGGGTGAGGTAAGATTTAGTGCAGTGGAGGGAGGCTACGTCAAAATCATGCACAAAAACAAGTTTAAAGAGGATTGTTATAAAGTTCTAGCAAGGTTTTTAAAAGTTAAATGAGTGTTGAGGAAGTATAGAAAACGTTGATTTCCTTGTTGATTTCTAAAGATTAAGAGGTAAGAAACCTAGCCTAAAACTTAACTTAAGATCTTGACATGAATTGAGATGATTTATTTGATGAAATGCATTGTCGCGACACTCATTTTTTCATTTCGTGCGTTGCCATCCCCGGAGATGGGAGGAGGTGTGTGGAAAAAAAGTTTTTCTTATAACCATAAAATTATGATTATAATTTTTAGGAGTCGCCACCTAGTAGTAAGGTCACTAAGAAACCTAATTGTGTGAGAGAGTCCAGATAAGATGACTTATTGTGTAACGAGAAGACGCATCACTTATAGTGCACCCCACCTAAGGTAAACTGCAGTGTTGTCTGATTGTTGTTTCTTCTAAGTCATATTTTTATTTGTTGATCTTTTCTAAGTCTCAAAGTAGATATCTCTTCATGAGAGAGTCTCTACCTCATCAGGTCAAAAACATAACTACTCTAAGGTTTGAATTTTAACACTTCATTTATATTACTTTAATATCTAATGATGTATTTTACAATATAATTTTACACTCCTATAATTAAAGTTTACAACTAAAAAACATGAACAAAATGATTGTTGAAAGATTTTTGATATTTTGGTTGAACGGGTAATCATAAACTAGTAAGGATATCTCATTTGCATATTAAGATATGTGAAAAGATGAAGTTTTTGTTTTTTTCTGAAAAATGTGCTTAGAAAAGTTGTAGGTTTCGGCGTATGAACAAAAATAAAACTTATTTTTTTTTAAATGCAAATTTTTCTTTTTCTTTTCTATTTATTAAAAAAAATATACATCTCAACCTGGTTTGACCCAACTATACGAGCTCACCCAACCATGTTGGGACAAAATGGCCCAACAAATCGTTTTTTTATTGGACTTGACACAACATCCAGTCCAATCTACCTATTATTTACCATGTGAACTGTATGACTCTTCACTTGCAAAAGAAACAATGAGTGTGGCTTAGTATGACTCTTTTGTGTAGAGGAGATCCCGTTGGTGGTGCATGAGGTGTTGGCTGAGAGAAAGGTGGATAGCGGTGGCTGTAGGAAGAAGATGAAGCAGTTGCTGTTGTTTCTGCTGCATGGAGAAGAAAACTACTGGAATTGCCGACGATGGAGAGATGGACTATTGTTGTTGCTGGGTGGAGCTGTTGCAGGCTGCTAAAAAAGGAGAAGGAGGGTTGTTGCAGCTCCTACTGCCTGCTAAAAGAGGAGAAGGGGCTATAATGTAGTTTTACACCCTAAACATTAAAGTCTATAGTTGAAGCCTAATATGCAAAATAGAAAATGATCAAAATAATTGATGAATGATATATGACAATTTGGTTGAACATTAATATATTATCATAAATTGGTTATAATATCTTTATTTGCATTAAAAAGAAGGAAAGATGCAATTTGTTTGATGAAAATATGCTTAGAAAAAAATTACAATTCGGTTATATAAACGAAATAAAACATTTTTTGTTTTTGTTTTTGAAATGCAGATTTTATTTTTTATTTTGAAATTTTGGATAGAATTTGATATTTTATACTAAGTGTGTATATTTCAATATGACTATAAGAATTGATATTGTCCACCATAGAGTTTTGGAACAACTGGGTCATGTTCAAAGGAAGAGTACCACAATCATGTGCGACAACAACTCCACTTTTAAACTGTTGATAAATCTACTCATGCATGGGAGAAGCAAACATATTGATGTATGCTTCCATTTCTTGAGAGAGTTTGCTAACGATGGAATAATTGAGCTGCTATATTGTGGATCAGAAGAGCAGATTGTAGACGTGATAACAGAACCATTAAAGTTGGAATCTTTCTAGAAATTTAGGAAACATATGGGAACGTGTAAAGCTAATGAACTAAACTAACTAAAGCATCAGAGAGAGTTGGTTTAGGGGAGGGATTGTCAAGTTAATAATAAAGGATGCATAGTTAGTTTGTAATAGTTTCGTAACTATTTTCTGTTAGCAACTGTATTACTAACTATTTTCTGTTATTTCTGTTTCACGTGAATATTATGTTAGCAATAATATTCAAGTAACTTCTTCTATTGTAATCACAGACTATATAAAGCCAAATCATTCAATAATAAAGTTGTTGAGAAGAGTAAGACCAATTTCTATAATATTTTGATGATGGATTTTGATTTTCGTATAGTATCAAAGTAAGACCAGGTTCAACAGTGTCATTTCATCCATGTGTATGTGGACAAATTAAATGGTGGTAAATACTGTTATTCTAAAAAATTATATTTAATTTGCGATACTCAGCAACCCAATCATTTTGAACATATTTAGTCAGTTTTATTATAGTCCTTGTCCTTTGTGTAAAGAATAACACCTCAGCCTGCACATAACAAACTCACACGCTGCACAATCTCCCTCTGCACATTAATTATTCTTCAATTTGTTACAACAAACAGAGGAATACTGTGTGTTCCATTCTGTTAGAATAATGTTCTGGAATATTCATTGTAAAGATACTTTTTGTAATCTCTATAAATTCACACTGCAATATACAATGAAGATCACTTTTGATCAAAACCTTTATGGTATCAGAGCCTTTACGCTCCAAAGAGCTTTCAAATCGTGTTTCTATGGCAGAAAACACTCAAACCACCTCAGTTTCCATAACTTCCAATCCTGCTATTACAACACCAAATTCACTGATCGCAATCAATGCCACAGCCTAGCTGCCCCTAAAACTCACGCCAACAAACTACCTCACTTGGCGTGCCCAGTTCAATGCCCTCCTCATTGGCTATGACCTCATGCAATATGTTGATGGCACTTACCCAGCACCACCCACAACATTAAACAATATCATCAATCCAGCACACACTTTCTGGATTCGCCAAGATCAACTCCTATTACATTCTATCATTGCCTCAGTCTCAGAACATATTATGCCTCTCATTGCCTCAGCTACAAACTCACGCATGGCTTGGGAGAAGCTCAAAACTCTTTATGCAAATCGATCAAGATCTCGTGTTATGAGTCTAAAAGAACAGCTCACAGCAACCACACGTGGATCAAAATCTGTGCGTGAGTTTCTCAACACCATGAGAGGTATTTCTGATGAACTTGCAATAATTGGTGAGCCCCCTAGCGACATTGATTTGGTTGTTCACATACTCAATGGTATTGGCCCTGCATTTAAAGAAATTGCTGCAGCAATTCGGGCTCGGGACAATCCTATTAGCTTTGAAGATTTACATGATAAACTGATTGAGTACGAAAATTTTCTCAACCGAGAAGAGCAGCGTGCTGTGTCTCCTCCAATCACTGCTCATGCCTCTCATCGCACTGGGCATTATCAAACCAAGCATTATAATCACAGTAGACCCTCTACTCAGAATCGTAACTATCAGTCTTATTCCAACTTTCACAATGGCTACCAAGGATCACCCCAGGCAACCAGGCATGGGACACAAAACAACAGACGACCAGGCATGGGATATAAAGGTTTTTGTCAGCTATGTGACCAACAAGGTCATAGTGCAAAACATTGTCCCAAGGTTCGTCCTGACTTCTCATCAGCTCCCACTGCCAACTACACTGCTAGTGCTCCCACACAGCCTAAAAATTGGCTGGTTGATTCGGCTGCCTCACACCATGTAACCGATGAACTCAGCAATCTCTCCCTCACCTCGCCATATGAAGGCTCGGATGCTATTGTCATTGGTGATGGCACAGGTTTGAACATTACTCATACTGGTAACACCACTCCTTCCACAAAATTCAACTTATCTAATGTTTTGTGTGTTCCCTCTATCAAGAAAAACCTGTTGTCAGTCTCCAAATTCTGCAAAACTAACAAAACCTCTATTGAATTTTTTCCTTCCTGTTTTCTGGTGAAGGATCTTCGCACGGGGGTGCCTCTTGTTCGCGGCCGGAATAAACATGATGTGTATGAATGGCCTTCATCCTTGCCTCTGTCACTATCCTTTCATGCTTTAGCTGGTGTTAAAACCCCACAGATTAACTGGCACAGAAGGCTTGGTCATCCCTCCTCACGAATTCTCTAACATTTAGTTACTTCTCATGCTCTTCCATCCACTGTGATTCCTAGTGTCACCAACTGTGATTCCTGCTTTTGTAATAAGAGTCACCAGCTACCTTTTTATGTTTCTTCCCTAAAGAGTCATGGTCCTCTTGATTTAATTTACTCTGATGTATGGGGACCAGCTCCAGTAACATCATCCAAAGGATTTCGGTTCTATATCATCTTTGTTGATCATTACACTAAATACACTTGGTTTTATCCCTTATGCCATAAATCTGATGTTCTTACAATTTTTCCTAAATTCAAGGCAACTGTTGAAAACTATTTCAAGAAAACAATAGTTTCTCTTTACTCGGACAATGGGGGAGAGTATATTGGCCTGAAAAATTACCTCGCTACACATGGCATATCCCACCTCACTACTCCCCCTCATACTCCCCAACATAATGGCATGGCTGAGCGCCGTCATCGACACATAACAAACACTGGTCTCACCATGCTTCATCAAGCTTCCCTCCCACTAACATTCTGGCCTTATGCTTTTCAAACGGCCACATATCTCATTAATCTTCTCCCCACTCCTATCCTTCAACTTCAATCACCATTTGAGTCCCTCTTTGGTGACACTTCGAATTATCTTAAACTTCGTGTCTTTGGGTGCTTATGCTACCCTTGGTTGCGTCCATATGTCAAGCATAAACTCAAACCTAGATCACATCCTTGTTTTTTTCCTAGGCTACTCCCTCACTCAAAGTGCTTACTATTGTTTTGATATTCATACTCAACGATTATTTGTCTCTCGTCATGTTCGCTTTGTTGAAACAGATTTTCCATACTCTTCCCTCACTCCACCTCACCAGTCATTATCACAGTCTCCCCCTCATATTCCACACTTATCTGTTCTAGCATCACCAGCCCCAATATTCACCCCTCCTTCGTCAGACATTACAGCCTTGCTGCCTACAATTCCCCCACCAAATCCAGTCATTATACACACATGCAGACCACCACCCCCGTGCAATGCTACTTCACCTGACCCCATTCCATCATCACTAAACACAGCACCCTCTCCATCACCCAATCTCCCACCTCCACCTGTCCCCTCTCACCCAATGATCACCCGTGCCAAGAATAATATCTTCAAACCTCGTCAGCTGCATGTTACAACTAAGCATCCCCTTCCTATTATTGTTGCTCCTTCTTGTGTTTCGCAGGCCCTTAAGCACACTGAATGGCGAGCTGCCATGTCTGCTGAGTTCAATGCATTAACCCGCAATGGAACCTGGACCTTGGTCCTTTCTTCTCAAAATCAGAACTTGGTAGGCTGCAAGTGGGTTTCCAGAATCAAGAGACACCCCGATGGCTCAATTGACAGGTACAAGGCGCGCCTTGTGGCCAAAGGCTTCCACCAACGCCCTGGGCTTGACTATACCGAGACCTTCAGTCCAGTAATCAAGCCAACCATCATTCGCATTGTCCTCTGCCTAGCTCTACGACACAACTAGCCTATCCAACAACTTGATGTGAATAATGCCTTCCTACAAGGCTCCTTGACTGAAGATGTATTCATGGCCCAACCCCCTGGCTTCATTGATGAGCACCTGCCTCACCATGTTTGTCATCTGCGAAAGGCCATCTATGGCCTCAAACAGGCTCCACGTGCCTGGTATATTGAATTGGCTACGTTTCTTATCTCTCAACACTTTGTCAATTCCAAGGCTGACACTTCACTTTTTGTTTATCAATCTGCTGGTATTACTGCTTATTTTTTGGTGTATGTGGACAACCTCCTTCTAACAGGCAACAACAAGTGCTTCTTAGCTTCATTCACAGCAGCCCTGTCATCGAGATTCTTTGTTAAAAACTTGGGTTCTCTACACTACTTTCTTGGGGTTGAAGTCCTAACCACCGCTGCTGGTATATTTCTATCTCAGCATAAATACATCCATGATCTACTGATTCGAACCAACATGACAGATGCCAAGTCAGTAGCCACTCCTCTTTCCACCACTGCAAGTCTCACTCTTTATGATGGGTCTGCGTCAATGGATGCTAGTAAATTTAGAAATGTTGTTGGCTCCTTACAATACCTCTCCCTAACTCGCCCAGATATTGCATTCACTGTGAACAAACTTTCTCAATTTATGCACAAACCTTCCAATCTTCACTGGCAAGCAGTCAAACATCTACTGAGGTATCTTAAAGGCACCATCACCCATGGCTTGTCTCTCACTCGCAGCACCTCTGCATCCTTATTGGCATTCTCAAATTCAGACTGGGCTGGGAATCCTGATGATTGCACCTCCACTACTGCATACATCTTATTTTTAGGTGGAAATGCTGTTGCCTGGGCCTCGCGGAAGCAGCGCTCAGTTGCTAGTTCATCTACTGAAGCGGAATACCGAGCAATTGCTACAACAGCAGCTGAACTAGCTTGGGTCCAAAGCTTGTTAACTGAGTTGGGTGAATCGTGTTCCACTTCCCCAACTATCTACTGTGACAATGTGGGTGCGACCTACCTCTGTGCAAACCCCGTGTTTCATTCTCGCATGAAACACATTGCTATTGACATCCATTTTGTCAGAGATTATGTTAACAAAGGCCTGCTCAAAGTCTCTCATGTTTCAACAACTGATCAACTGGCAAACTCTCTCACAAAACCCCTCTCACGGTAGCGTTTTGAGCTTCTTCGTACCAAGATAGGTGTCTCTGATGGAACCACCATCTTGCGGGGGCGTGTAAAGAATAACACCTCAGCCTGCACATAACAAACTCACACGCTGCACAACCTCCCTCTGCACATTAATTATTCTTCAATTTGTTACAACAAACAGAGGAATACCGTGTGTTCCATTCTGTTAGAATAATGTTCTGGAATATTCATTGTAAAGATACTTTTTGTAATCTCTATAAATTCACATTGCAATATACAGTGAAGATCACTTTTGATCAAAACCTTTACTTTGAGTTATTCAATTTCATATCTTTAGATATTTTATTTAAAATCTAAATTGAATTAATTGATCTTTCCGACTTCAATTTATTCCTTGATGTCCCAAAATTTCCTAACCTATTTTTTTTCCACTGTGTCCTAATTGAATCAATTTATTCCTCCATATTTAAATATTTGCGGCGAAGTCATCCTTGATTCTTTTAATCTTTCTTTTATTTTCTCCTAATATTTGCTACAAAGTTATTCTTCACCTAATTATCATTACAAGAGAAAATGAGATAGTACGTAATATATATTAAAACTTGTAACGGTTTGGTTAGTAAAACTCCGATGATATATCAAAAAATCTATCTCATATCAAAATATTAAAATAGTGTTATATATTACTCTCGTAGGCTTTCGGTTGAGGATCATGTATAGGGCTTGACTTGACCAATTCAACATATGAGGAACATGCTTTAGTTAATTTCTATAATATCTTACGTTTGGTGTTTCTGCCATCACGACACATTTCTCACATGACAAATATCCTTATACAATTACAAGTTCTAAATTGAATTTTCTTTGATCGGTCAATTGAAATAAAAAATAATTTAACTGTCCAGGTTCTTGATTGAGGAGAATAACCTTCCAGACGATGCCTATAAATAGGGTCTGGCATGTTCGATGTCCTTACAAAATAATTTCCCTGCAACAAAAATCTATATTTCGTGCGTTCATTTATCTATTTTTCACTGTTATCTCACTCTACACTCTTTACTGCTGAAGCTTTGATAGCTCGATCTTCTTGAAGGCAGTTCAGCAAAAAACCTAGTATCTATCATGGGAAGTATCGCCAAGTTGAGTCGTAATTCTTTTCCAGATGGTTTCGTTTTTGGATCTTCTTCATCAGCTTACCAGGTACAACGTTGCTTCAAGAACTCTGGTCGAAGAGAGAAATTAATGCCTCAGTTGTTAATCTGTTCTATGATGACGTTTAAATTCTATGCATGCAGTTTGAAGGCGAAGCAAACAAAAGTGGCAAGGGGCCAAATATATGGGACACCTTCGTCGAGGAGCATCCAGGTATCTGTTTATTTAATGCAGGGGTTCGTTACAATTAATGCTTTCCTAACTAAAACAAAAAGCACCGAAAACCAGATCCAAAATCTTATTGATATGATTGTAACTTTCGGGGGAGAAATATTAAAAATGCCAGGATGATTTTTATCAAACAATTCATATTCAAAGACCGAATTCTGAAAAATTGCAGAGAGGATAAGTGACCATAGCAATGCAAAGGCTGCAGTTGATTTCTATCATCGCTATAAGGTACGTACGATGCTCATCTTATTTTTTTTTGTTGCGATCTGATCACCATCGATCACACTTGTTGATATATTTCACACAAAATTTTATAGGAAGATGTGCAAAGAATGAAGGGAATGGGAATGGATGCTTTCAGATTCTCTATTTCTTGGTCTAGAGTATTACCACGTAAGTTTTTTCATGCCCTATTTCTCATTCCTTTGAAATTCATGAGGATGGGACGCGATTTTTTGCTTACTTTGATTTTTGAATTATCGAACTGATCAGATGGCAGATTGAGTGCTGGAATAAACGAAGAAGGGATCCAGTTTTACAACAATCTCATCGATGAGCTCATAAAAAATGGTTATAACCTCGTCCTTTAATTCATGCATGGTGAATGCAGGGGCAATATTAGTTTGCTTAGATCTCGAAAATTTTAAAAGCATTTTCCAAACTTCATATCAAAACGTTTCACTCTTTAATGTTCTAGTATTATCTGTACAGGTATACAGCCTTATGTAACTCTCTTTCACTGGGATACTCCACAAGCAATTGAAGACAAATATGGAGGTTTCTTAAGCCGTAATATTTTGTAAGTAATTGTTTTTATATTATTATTACACAAACAATATCTCACTTTCATTTAAATCCTCAGCCTAATAATTTCATAACTCGTAAACAGGAATGATTTCCGAGACTTTGTGGAGCTTTGCTTTCAAAAGTTTGGAGACCGAGTGAAGCACTGGATCACTTTAAATGAGCCTTTTATGTTTAGTGTCAATGGCTACGACACCGGCACAGTGGCGCCCGGCAGAGTTTCAACTTTGGAGAATTATCCAGGCCAACCCAAAATCTCTGGTGCCACCGAGGTTTACACTGTAACCCACCATCTACTGCTTGCTCATGCAACAGCTGTGAAACTATACAAGGAAAAGTATCAGGTTCGCAAAAGTTAATTTGTGGTTCGTTTAATAATTTCACCAAAGCTTTCAGTGCGACTGTGCTAATTAATTTTACCATTGACAAAATCTCTCATCAGACATGTCAAGGAGGAAAAATTGGGATAACACTCGTTTCTCATTGGTTTGAACCTTACTCGACTAGTGAAAGTGATCGGATGGCAACTAAACGAAGCCTTGATTTTATGCTTGGATGGTAAGTATTTTTCTAGCTGATTTCTAATTGCAATAAAAATTTGAGCCAGCTTAAATCATGCTGGGATCTATTTCTAATTCAGCAGTCTATACTTTCTTAAAATCTACGGAGAAGAAACAAGCATCACCATTTAATCTAATCTGTCCTCGGCAGGTACATGGATCCTGTAACTAAAGGTGACTATCCACAGAATATGCATGACTACGTTGGAGAAAGATTGCCTAAATTCAGCGAGGAGGAATCCAAGATGCTGAGAGGATCTTATGACTTTATTGGGGTCAATTACTATACTACATATTATGCTCAGAATGTCGAGGACGCTAACTATAAAAATATTGGGTTTATGGAAGATGCTCGTGTTACTTGGCCAGGTAAATTTATATACTTGTTTATTAAACAAAAAAAAAATTCTACACGTTCTCACTTATGTTGGATTGATTTCTATTTCTATTTTATTATTTTACAGGGGAGAGAAATGGAACACCAATAGGCCCACAGGTGAATATTGTGGTTCTTATTCGGACATCATTCGTTTTTTTTTTTTTTGCTGCAAATTATGGTATTGAGATGTATACACAATCAAATTTGCAGGCTAGTTCAAGTTGGCTTTATATTTGTCCCGAGGGTATTCGTCATCTTTTGAATTACATAAAGGACGCGTATGAAAATCCAACAATATACATCACTGAAAATGGTAAGATCAGAGTCAACAATCATCATATTTAGATTAATTAATGCTATGTATTTATGATTCTAGTTGTCAAGAAGTTTTGATTTTGAAATCTGTTAATTTATTTAGGAGTTGATGACGTGAATTCCTCATCATTAGAGGAAGCCCTCAATGATCACGTAAGAGAGCAATATTATAAAGACATTTTCGACAACGTTCTGGAATCCATCAAGTGAGCTTGTTCTTTGTTCCTTTTTTAAACAACTAGTTTTGTTCTGAAGGAATTAATTGGAATTTCTTTCCCGGTCTTTTGTTCTAAACTTTTTGACTTTTACAGTGACCATGGTGTTGACGTCAAGGGTTTTTTTGCTTGGTCCTTTTTGGATGATTTTGAATGGGGATATGGTTATAGTTCAAGGTTTGGTCTCTACTTCATTGATTACAAAGACGACCTGAAACGATATGCCAAAAATTCTGTGAAGTGGTTTAAACAATTTCTGCACAAGGACCAAACTAAACTAATCAATAATATGTAAGGATTCTTGTCATTTCCTCTTATTATTTCCATATCTTCATGACATGGACCTTACGTCTAGCTCATATGACTGCCCTAACAGAAAATCCAAATCGCCCCCCCACCCTCGAATGATTGAGGGATCAGCAAGAATTCGTAAGAAGTCGAGAATTGATTAAGCATTGGCATCGAATGTAATAAGGTATTGTATTCATTTCGAGCTTTATTGTCTTATTGAATTCAATTTTTTTTCGAGTTATCAAACTAATTTATTGACAATGCAGGATCCATAATTCGTATGATCGAGACCTACTTGAAACCAGATGGATCTCAATATAAGAATAGCACCGATGGTTGAAGTCTTTGTTGTAGCAAGTTAGGTTTCTACGTCTAATAAACCAGCTAGATGGACACCAATGAATCTTCGTCATCAAATTATCATGTTTTTGTATAGGAATTAAGCTCTTGTTATTGTAATAATATTATTTACTTGCTTTCCACCCTTTGCTTTGCGCAACTTTGTTTTTCTCAATAATATTTTGAAGGATACTTCTATTCATGCATAATCTTTTTCGCAACTGTGTTTTGTAAAACTGAGATTTATCAAAGATCCACTAACCTCTGATCATTGATAATGACTGTTATGGCTTGATAACAAGGTGTATATAAACCCCTATGCGTCTGTCTTCCAACTCACCAAAAATTTACTTCAACTCGTAAAGATATTCTCAATGCCATAATCGAGAATATCATCTTAATATTTACTAAAGCTAGAGTTAGGAATATTAGCACTAATATCAGAATCAATTTTTAGACCATTGATATTGTCATAATCGAATTTTGGGTTATTCCCTAAATCTATCCAAAAATAAGAAAAATAAAATAAAATAAAAGGGGCTGGTGTTGGCAAAAAAATTAAGGCGAAAATTTTGGATGTTTCGAGAGTTCGATCGTACCTCTTTTGTGTTCAGAAATGAAGGAAAGCGCGGATTCAAGGCTAAAGTAATTTATTATCGGATAAATCTGCGTAAAAATTAAGTCAAAAGATATAATTATATTTTTATGGGTCAGTCTGATTTAATCCTTGACCAATTAAAAGTGTAATTACGTTTTAGTATTAATTTAGGGTCCAATTGAAGGATTTAATTAAATGCAAGGACTTCATTATACTTAAATTGGTTAAATTATTTTTATTAAAGGCTTAATCGATGAAAAATCAAATTCTTGAGCTTAATACGGGTTCAACTGAGAAGATTGGAATTTTCGGAGACCGATTTCAATTTTTCCAAGCCAATTATGCGTAATCAGGGGCCAAATTGAACAAATTGAGAGTCTAATGGTCGATTGAGGGTTAAATCGCACAAATCATAAATCAAGGACCAAAATATAAAAGGCACACAAAGTTAAGGCTGATATTGAAATTCTGACGGGGGTGTAATGCACAAAATCATAAGTTTAAATCCAGCTTGGGGTGCAATTAGAACAATTACAAATTGAGGGACCAAACTGCACTTACACCTCCCAAAGCAGCAGACAACGCACGCCATCGCCTGCACCACTGCCAACAAGCCGCCTGCACCACCTCCAACAAGCCGCCTGCACCACCACCAACAACCATGCTTTTAGGCATGCTGCAGCAGGAGGTAACCCAACGGTTACCTCCTTCCCCTATAAAAGGAGAAGCCATGCACGAAAAGAGGGGGGATTTTTTTGGACGTAACAGAGGAGATAGAGTAGAATCACATAGAGAGAAGGGAAAATTATACAAGGTGACACCCGAGATTAGGAACTAGCGATGATTCCTCTTCATCCCCCTCGTCTCCAGCGTCAGCTCTCTCTCTCCCCTTCGACTCTCTCAGTCAGCCCAACCTCTCTCTCACTAAAACCAGGCACGCTGATGCCTCTCTCTCTCTCCTTCCTCCGACAGCAACTCCATTCAGCCCAATGTCTCTCTCTCTTCACCAGCAGCTCCACCTCCACGCCAGCAACTCAGCCACCTCCTCCAGCGCAGCACCAGGAGCAGCCCGAGCGACAACAACAAAACCCGTCAACTTCTGACGCCCCCTCCGGCCACCACAAGCCACCATTTTCGATGCCACCATGACAAAAAGAACCACTTCGGCCTCCTCTACCCAACGATATTAATAGGTACTCCGTTCATCGCACTCGAAAATCCTCCATTTTTACTGTGGCTTCTTCTCTTCACGTCGCAGGGAGTGAATTAATTCATGCCCCGCTCACTATCCACTACATGTGGACGATGGGCTGGTCAGGCAGAGCATTGTTCCTGGCTTGACCACCTTAAGAAGGCGGGCTTCCAGCTCATCTAGGCTAGAAGCCCAGCCTGGACAGGATCAGGGCTGCCAACCACCTGGGCTGAAAGCCCATCCCAAGGCCAGTTGGGCTGACAGCCCACATACTAGCAGCCTGGCCCACAAGAGCGAGGCATCCATCCTATAAAAAAATAAAAATTACAAATTTGCATAAAAAAATATATCTTTTTTTTAAATAATTAAAACAAAAATGTGTTGTTTTCGTGCATATGGCCAATACACTAACATATTTTCAACATTGTCTTAAAAGAAAATATTTCAGAGATTAAACAAAAATGGTTTTAGCATGGATTTCGTAAACAAAAAAAATCATTTTCCCTCTTTTTTAGATTTTAATTATTGGCCAAAAAATCAAAAAGGGTATTGGCCAATATTCCAAAAATATCAAAATCTTATTTTTGGAAATTTATATTATTCACTGTTAATATTTGGGTAAAGAAATCCTAAAGGGGTTAATATCCAAAATATTGGCCAGGATAATTTATTATTATTCACTATTGATATTTGGGTAAAGAAATCCTAAAGGGGTTAATATCCAAAATATTAGCGGGGCTAATTCGTTATTATTCACCGTAAATATTTGGATAAAGAAACTTTAAAGTGGTAAATATCTAAAATATTTTTACAAGAATAATACGTCATCATCATTTAACCAGCATATTTTTTGAAGGATCAATACCATAGCAATCATAAGGTAAACCAAAACACCAAGCAACTTCCCTTAGGTAGAGCGTACTAGGGGTGCTAAAACCTTACCCTTACGCAATCAGTCTCTTACCTTAGAATCTCTGAAAGACCACTTTAGGTTTCCTAGTAACCATAATACTAGGTGGTGACTCCCTTTTTCACAAAAATAAAGATAAAACCCGACATGAATTCCCCGCTCACGGGGAGAGTCACCATTCTGTCTCACCCTCCGCGAGAGCGCGGCGTCGTACGCTCGTGTAGCACAGGATTAGCCATGATATGAATAGCACTCGTATTATCAGCATGGAGAGGCGTAAAATCAGTCACAGAAAAATCGAGCTCAACAAGCAAACCTCGAAGCCAAATGATTTCAAAACAAGCGAGATACATTGCCCTATACTCAAATTGTGTAGAGGACTTAGAAACTTTGTCTTGCTTCTTACTTTTCCAAGAGATCAAGACATCTCCTAAGAACATGCACCACCCCGTGACTGATCGACGAGTATTGACACAACCTGCCCAATTCGCATCACTGTAAGCAGTAAGATGAAGAGGATTGTTCGCGGGAAAAAATAAGCCACGAGCCATTATGCTGTGAACATAGCATATGATCCAATGAACAGTAGCCAGATGAAGATGTCGGTGAGTCTAAAGAAATTGGCTGACTTGTTATACGACAAATGAGATGTAAGTCTAGTGATGGTGAGATAAACAAGATTGCCTTTCAGGTGTAGATTGGGGTCAGTAAGTAAGTCACCCTCTTTTTTGTGAAGCTTGATATTCACCTCCATGGGAATATCAACGGAAGTAGCCTTTTGTAGACCTGCTATAGACACCACGTCACTAACATACTTATGTTGAGTTAAGAAAATGCTCGAGGAGCTACAATGCACTTCAAGACCGTGAAAATAAGTGAGAGACCCGAGATCTTTCATATGAAAAGCCACTGAGAGATGAGTCTTGAGCTGACCAAGGAGATCGGAATCAGAACCCATAATGACAATATCATCAACATAAACTAGAAGAACAACAATACCCATGGCTGATTTTCAAAGAAATAAGAAAGTGTCATGCTTGCTCTGTTTGAATGAGAATAGTAATAACATGGTGTGGAATTTATAAAACCAGACACTCGAAGCCTGTTTGAGACCATAAAGAGAACGACAAAGCTTACACACATGGGAGGTCGGAGGGGGCTTCATATAAATACATTCTTTCAGATCCCCATGAAGAAAGGCATTCCTGACATCTATTTGATGTAGCAACCAATTACTAGAAATTGCAAGAGCCAAAATCATACGAACAATAGTCATTTTAGCCATCGGAGCAGAGGTCTCCTCACAATTGACCCCATATTCCTTATTATTCTCAAGTGCAACAAGTCGGGCCTTGTCACAAAAACTACAATCAGATGGGACTTTGACTGAGTATACTCATTTGCAACCCAAAGGAATAATAGTAGGCGGACAAGGCTCAATGTACCAAGTGTGATTAGCCTCTAGAGCAATAATTCTTCCTGCATAGCCTGTCGCCAACAATCATGCTTGACAACATGTTAATAGCCTGTAGGAATATCAAAAGTAGACAATGCAGCAGTAAGAGTTGAAATAGATTTACCAGATCTGGAAGTGGGAAACCCATACCTATCAAGAGGTACAGACACTCGAGATAAGTGATGTATCAGAGGCTCTAGCTGTGCGTCAACTAACTGAATCTGCAATGCGGGAGGATAAGATATTGAGTGGACCACCAGAGGAGAATGCGGGCAGGAGCTTCTTGTATACACAATACCAGGTTTAAAACGAAAGCTGACTAGATAAAGATTAGATAATTGTGACTCAAAGGAGGGAAGGATCACAATAGAAGGAGAGGACACATAAGACACTAGAAATAACTTTTAATTTTCAAAGAAAATAACATTCCTAGAAATATGTGTACGTCATAAAGTAGGATCATTGTAAACAAAGGCTTTTTGACATACATTATATCCTAAGAATGCACATCTAACAAATTGAGCAAATAATTTATGTCGCTCAAGAGGTGGTAAATGAACAAAACGGACACTTTCAAAAACACGAAGATTATCATACCTAGGTTGTTTGGCAAATAAACAGAAATAGGGAGACTCCATGTGTAAGAGTTGAGAGGGTAAACGATTAATCAAATAAGTAACAGTTTTGAGAGCTTTAACCTAGAACATGGTAGGAACAGATGTTTCTATCAAGAGGGTGCGTACCATATCAAGAAGATGACGATTTTTACGTTCATCTACTCCATTTTGTTGAGGAGCAGCGGGACAAGAACATTGGTGCATAATATCATTAGAAGCTAATAATGCCTGAAAGATCAGCAAGGGGCTGCTGAGAGTTGCTAAGACAAATCAACAAGATTATGAGGGTGATGCTGATTTGTTGACAGATCTAGAGACTACTGAGTGGTGCTATGACAGATCAATAACTAAAATTCAGGCAAAAGAAGAGATGCTGAGAGCCTTGTTTCTAAGAAAACAATTCTGAATCAAGCCGAAATGCAAAACTGGGAAGAAGATTTACACAGCTCTGATACCATGACAAAATAGCTCAAAGGATTGTCTGAAAATTATGTCTTTAGCTTTGATTTCTGTATCTTATATAGAAATTACAAGGATGTATACATGGAAAGTAAATCAGCATGATTCTAGTCCTATATATGTAAACTATAAGTTCTCATATACACAAAATAGGAGATATATTGAAGAGGGAAATAAATGTGGATTTGTAAAATAGGAAAGCTTGCTGTCAGTAACCTTTCCGTTGACAACAAGCTTTTCTGTTGACAGAAAGATACATATGAAGGGCGTGAAAATCCAAACAAAATAGAGGCAAAGTTGATTAAAGTAGCTAAGGGTGAGATCAATTTCATGGAGTTTGTGGATGTTGAAGAGAATAACGAAAAAAGTGAGAAAGAAGGCAAGGATGTTGGAGAAATTATTTTAGAGTTTGCAAAACAATGATCATTGTATCAATTAAAAAATTGGGTGGTTCATTATTTTACAGGGGAGAGAAATGGAATACCAATAGGCTCACAGGTGAATATTGTGGTTCTTATTCGGACATCATTATTGTTTCTTTTTTTGCAGCAAATTATATAATTGATACATAAAGTCATTTTTCCCCTTGTTATTGAGATGTATACACAACCAAATTTGCCGGCTGGTTCATGTTGGCTTCATATTTGTCCTGAGGGTATTCGTCATCTTTTGAATTACATAAAGGACGCGTATGAAAATCCAACAATAAACTTCACTGAAAATGGTAAGATTAGAGTCAACAATCATCATATTTAGATTAATTAATGCTATGTATTTATGATTCTAGTTGTCAAGAAGTTTTGATTTTGAAATATGTTAATTTATTTAGGAGTTGATGACGTGAATTCCTCATCATTAGAGGAAGCCCTCAATCATCACGTATGAGAGCAATATTATAAAGACATTTTCAACAACGTTCTGGAATCCATCAAGTGAGTTTGTTCTTTGTTCCTTTTTTAAAGAACTAGTTTTGTTCGGAAGGAATTAATTGGAATTTCTTTCCCGATCTTTTGCTCTAAACTTTTTGACTTTTACAGTGACCATGGTGTTGACGTCAAGAGTTTTTTTGCTTGGTCCTTTTTGGATGATTTTGAATGGGGATATGGTTATAGTTCAAGGTTTGTGTTGGAAATCTTTGATCGACACAGTAGCTTTTAGAACAGTTACTGTTCAAATTAAATTCTGGAAATTGAAGAACATAAAAAATCGGCAGAATTCTTAAAAAACACTTAGAAACTAAATTGAGATCAAAATCACATACTTTTATTGAATTTAAATTGCTTTTATATAGGCTTACAATGATAATGAACTAAAGCCATTAAACTCTCATTATTTGAGAGATTATTGGATAAGGATAGGTTTCATGATAAATCGTATTAGGAATAGAAATATAAACTAATTAGAACTCTATAGCTAAAAGAGAGTTAATCTCTTTAGAATCCTATAACTAAAGCAAAGCTAATCTCATTAGAATTCTAACACTCCTCCTTGAGATTTGTTTTGGGCAATCCCAACTTCATCTTCATCCCAACTTCGACTTGAAGCTTGTCCCATACAAGCTTTGGTGTTTCCAGATCCATGATCTTAGTGAATATGTGATCTGCAAGTCCTGAGTATAGGCAAGTGATTGCTTTGTCCTTCTTCGTGTGCTCGCATTTGAGCAAGGGTAGAATTTGATGGCAGGGCTGATGGATCAGCATGTGACATTACTACATTCCACAACCCTTGAGCCATTAAATGGAATATCATCTTGACAACCCAGATATGATAGTGTTCCCTAGAAAACAATGGAATTGCAGCACCATTATTGCTAGAGGTAGACATGATTTAATAAGCAATCTCACTTTGTTTTTGCACACAATTCACTCTATGTTTTAGCACTCACCCTCTTTGTGTTTCACTCAAAAAAATACCCCATAGTCCCATAAGAATATTGCTCTGGTACCAATTGTTGGAAATCTTTGATCTTCACAGTAGCTGTTTAAAATAGTTACTGTTCAGATTAAATTTTGGAAATTGAAGAACATAAAAGATTGGCAGAATTCCTAAAAAATACTTAGAAACTAAACTGGGATCAAAATCACATACTTTTATTGAATTCAAATTGCCTTTATATAGGCTTACAATGATAATGAACTAAAGCCATAAAACTCTCACAATTTGAGATATTATTGGATAAGGATAGGATTTATGATAAATCCTATTAGGAATAGAAATATAAACTAATTAGAACTCTATAGCCAAAAGAGAGTTAATCTCTTTAGAATCCTACAGCTAAAGCAAAGCTAATCTCATTAGAATTCTAACAGTTTGGTCTCTTCTTCATTGATTACAAAGACGACCTGAAACGATATGCCAAAAATTTTGTGAACTGGTTTAAACAATTTCTGCACAAGGACGAAACTAAACTAATCAATAATATGTAAGGATTCTGTTCATTTCCTCTTATTATTTCCATATCTTCATAACATGGACCTTACATCTAGCTCATATGACTGCCCTAACAGAAAATCCAAATGCCCCCCCACCCTTGAATGATTGAGGGATCAACAAGAATTCGTAAGAAGTCGAGAATTGATTAAGCATTGGCATCGAATGTAATAAGGTATTGTATTCATTTCGAGCTTTATTATCTTATTGAATTCAATTTTTTTTGGAGCTTATCAAACTAATTTATTGACAATGCAGGATCCATATTCGTATGATCGAGACCTACTTGAAACCAGATGGATCTCAATATAAGAATAGCACCGATGGCTGAAGTCAATCTTTATTGCAGCAAGTTAGGTTTCTATGTCTAATAAACCAGATGATACCAAAGAATCATTGTCATCAAATTATCATGTTTTCATATTAAGTTGTTGCTGTAATAATATTATTGATTTGTATTTAGTTATTGTTTTATGGATTGCTTATTAGCCAAATTTGATATTAAAGAACAGTTTGCTTTCCACCCTTTGCTTTGCGTAACATCGTTTTTTGAAGGATATTTTTATTCATGCATAATTCTTTTCACTAGAATTCCAGTAATGCAATGTCAAACTGAGATTTATCAAAGATATACTAACCTACGATCATTGATAATGACAGTTGTTGCTACCCAAATTTTGACCTACTTATTTTTAGGTTTCAGAAGAAAAAGAAAAAATAGAAAAAAGACAAAAATCCAAAAATATCTTGTTACAGGGGCAAAATTGAATAAATTGAGAATTTAACAGTCAATGTAGGGTCAAATCACACAAATTGGAAATCAAGGACCAAATTGAAAAAGACACGCAAGCTGAAGGCTGGTTTTGAATTTTGCCTATCAAAAACTCTATAAATAGAGTGGAACATCACAAAGAAAAAGGAACCAAAAAAATACATTCATTCAAAAAAACCCTAAAAACCCAAAAAAACCCTAAACCCATCTCTTTCTCTCCCGTGGGGGCTGCAGCCGCCAGCCCTTTTGGTGCAGTTGCAGCCCCGCTCCTTTTCACCATTTCATCTCTTCTCCTCCATTTTCCTTCTCCGGCCACCCTCCCACACACAGCCCTTCCTCTTCCATTTTCAGCTTTGCCTTCAGCCCCACTCTTTTCCCTTTCCCACTCACTTTCTCCTCCGACCAGCCTACCTCAGCCACCATCCCACTCGACTGAACTCACAGCAGCCCGTCCACTCTCTTTTCTCTTCTGCAGATCCGGCCAACCACCATTTCTTCTCCTACACAGCAGCCCCGTAGCCCACAACCGTTCTCCACTTCCATCACAGTCAGCCCCCACCATGAGCAGTCCCGTTGCCATTTGAAAAGAAAAGTCGTGAATAACATAACCGAGAACAAATTGATTTTGTGCCTTTTGTGTCTGTGTGTTTGCTGTGTGTATACAGGTCGTGGTGAAACGCCCTTGCTGGCGAGAAAAAGAAGAGGAAAGCAGAATAAGAGCGAACCGAGAGGAGAAGGACTACCCAGCTGGCCTTGTTTGCGCTTTGTTTATGTGTTTACTGTGTTCGCAGGTCTCCGTGAACAGTTTCTCCGACGAGAAAAAGAAGAGGAAAGGAGGAGGAGAAGAAGAAGAAGAAGAAGAAGAAGAACGGACTAGCTGCCCTATTTGTGTCTGTTTGTGTGTTTTGTTTTGCTTTGTAGGTCACCGGAAGGCCATCTCCGGTGAGACAGAAAGGAAAGAGGCAGATCTACCACCCCGTTTTATTGTTCACCGCTGTGGCGCGTGGACAGACGCACCACCAGTCCTCCAGCCGCTGCCACCACTATTCCGGCATTGTTCATGAGTTTTTTTTCTTTGTGTTTATGTGTTTATTAAAACTTTTATTGTATTTTTAATTATTGTTAAAAAATGTAATGAAAAAAATGAAAATGATAATGTGTGTGAGTTGTATTTTAATTATTGTAAGAAATATAATGAAAAAGAAAGGAAAAAGAGAATGTGTGTGTGTGCTGTGTTGTGTTGTGTTTATTCAGTTATTTATTTTATTTTGTTAAGAAAAAAGGAATACAGAATGAACTAAAAACTGTGTTTTCTTTGCATACGGTCAATACACTACCATTTGTTTTAAATCCTTTTTCTTTCAAATATATATATATATATATATATATATTATCTTGGAGTTTGAAAAGGAAATGTGTTTTAGTATGGATATCGCAAAGAAAAATCATTTCTTGCGTTTTGAGATTTTACAACATGTTTGTAAAAATCCAAAGGGTATTGGCCAATATTTCAAAAATATAAAAATCTTATTTTTTGGGAATTTATTATTCACTATCGGTATTCGGGTAAATAAATCTTAAGGGGTTAATATCCAAAATATTCAGGGAGAATAGTATGCTATTATTCACTGTTCGGTGTTTGGATAAATAAATCCTAAGGGGTCAATATCCAAAATATTCGGCGGGAATAGTATGCTATTATTCATTGTTCGGTGTTTGGATAAATAAATTCTAAGGGGTTAATATCCAAAATATTCGACGGGAATGATATTAATTAATAAAATTCATAGGATTATTCTAAGTGGTGTTTGATTCCTTTTTCAATTGAAACATTTTTTTATGTGAATAAATACGACTTATTGAAGCATTCAAAATCACATCGAAATAGACAATGCAGCTTACCTCAGGTAAGGCGTATTAGGGGTGCTAATACCTTTCCTTTATGCAACTAGTCCCCTACCTTTGAATCTCTGAGTAGACCAGTACAAATCGGGTGTTCCTAGCGACCCTCAACAGCCAGGTGGCGACTCCTTCTCAACTCCATTGCGAGAGCCAAGATCCCTCCCGGGACGTCGTGCGGCGACGTGCGACAATAGTTATTGCTTCATAACAAGGTGTATGCAAACCCTTATGTGTTAGTTTCCCAACTCACAAAAAAATTGTTCTAACCTTTGTTGAAATTTCTGGACTCCAAGACTGCTGAAGGTAGAAGAGTAAAGGCTGAAGTCCACGACATCTAAAGGATGAAGATTGAGGAGATCATAACAAGGTGTTAGAGTTAGATTAGAATTTATCTAGCATGTTTTTCTTTCCTAAATAAGATCAAATGTTTGATCAAGTGTTTTAGTGTAAATGCAATTTCAACTCTAGTTTAGACGTAAGAAACATAAGAAGTTGTAAACACATTAGAACTCTTATGCAATCCTACAAGTTTTTCATTATAAATAAAGAAAAAAGGATGGCAGCAACCTTACCTTGATTCTGCCCCTTATAGCTGAAAGTCTGTTCATCAATGTTCTTCAGTTTTGTGCAAAATTCCTGAATTTAATTTGCACTATAGTTGTTCTTGATTCAATAAAACAGAAGTGTTGACTTTTTCAAGATTTTCAAATCCAACAAATGGTATTAGAGTTGATTTGATCTTAGTAGGGATTGAGTGAAACACAAAAGAATTTAAGTGAGTTTTTTGAAACTTATTAACTTTGAAGGGAAGGGGAGTGAAAAACGAGAGTTCTTATTTTTCTGCAAAATCTTGAAGCAGAAGGATTAGTTACTCTTCTCAAATCCTTTTAAACAATTGCACAAAGGCTTCACAACAGCAATTGTTAACTTCTTTTTCAACGAATCATGGTTAAATTTTTCAGAATGGATTCTGCATCTTTTTGACCAAAAACACCGGTGTTTATTGGTCAAAATTTTGGAATTTGGGCAGTGAAGATGGAGACACATTTGAAGGCTTTCGATTTATGGGAGTTTGTGGAGAAAGACAAATAACCAACACCTCTTGAAAACAATCCAACCGTGGCTCAAATGAAATTTTTCAATGAAGAAAAGGCTATAGGGTTCAAGGCACTTACTTGCATTCATAATGCAGTAAGTGAAGAAATTTTTACAGGAATCATGGCTTGTAAAACTGCCAAAGAAACTTGGGATAAACTAAAGGCTAAATTCCAAAAAGATGAGAGATCAAGAAAGATGCAGATTTTGAATTTGAAAAGGCAATTTGAAGGGTTGAAGATGAAGGAATCTGACACAATCAAAGACTTCTCCTCAAACATCTCAAAACTGGTGAATCAAGTGAGATTGTTAGGAGAAGAATTTCCAGAATCTCGAATTGTGGAAAAAGTGCTAGTGAGCTTACCTAAAAAGTTTGAGCATAAGATTTGGTCATTAGAAGATTCAAAGGATTTTTCTGAGATGAGCTTTCAAGAGCTTGTGAATGCTCTACAAGCTGTGGAGCAAAGACAAGCCTACAGACATGAAGGAACAAGTGAGAATGCTCTTGTTGCTGTCTACAAAAGGAAGAATCACACTCAGAATTTTTCCATAAATAATCAAAGTGGAAAGATGGAAAAAGGAAGAGACTGGAGACCAAATAATCAACAATCTAGCAACTGGCAACACAACCTAATAAGGAAAGAAAAGAAAGAGTTCCCTGCATGCAAATATTGTTAACAAATAAATCACTTTGAGGAATGGTGTCGGTACAAGAATGTGCAGTGTTGAAATTGCAATCAATTCGGTCACATACAATTTTTTTGCAAAACTAGAGTAGATGAAGTCAAACAGGCTCAAGAAGAGGACACTTCAGAAATCAAAGATGAATTTTTATTTGTAGCCACAATTTAACAGATGTGCAATACAACAAAGAGAGGTGTGCAATACAACAAAGAGAGGTGATTCATCTTGGCTCATTGACAGTGGTTGTTCTAACCATATGACAGCAGACCTCAGCATATTCAGAAACATAGACAAAAGCTACATATCAAGAGTAAAGATTGGTAATGGAGATTTTGTCAGAGTTGAAGGTAAAGGAGCCATTGCATTAGAGACAAAGGCAGGTACAAAAACTCTAAACAATGTCTTATATGTACCTGAACTAAATCAAAATTTGGTTAGTGTGGGGCAGCTAATGGAATCTGGATATTCACTACTCTTTGATGATGGAGTGTGTAATATCAAAGATAAAAATGGAGTGTTATTGTTGTCTACTAAAATGTTGAATAAAAGTTTCAATGTTGATTGGAAAAAAAACATGTTAAGATGTCAACACATGCAAGGTGGATGAATCTATTCTTTGGAATAAAAGGTTAGGTCATTTCAACTATACTACCTTAAGGAGAATGACAAATTTGCAGAAGGCACATGGATTACCTAATATACAAGATGAAGTTGTTTTTTATGAAGCTTGTCCATTAGGGAAGCAAACCAAGCACATGAAAATCAAGTTTCATGCCTTAAGATAACTCCAGCAAGAAGGGGAATTAAAAATAAAGTGTTGCACTTCTAAAGATCAGCTGGCTGATTTATTCACCAAATCACTAGCTAAAGAGAGATTCCTAGAACTAAGGGAAAAGATTAGTATGAGCAGTCTTGGATCCAAGGAGGAGTGTTGAAATTTCTAGACTCCAAGACTGCCGAAGGTAGAAGAGTAAAGGCTGAAGTCCACGACATCTAAAGGATGAAGATTGAGGAGATCACAACAAGGTGTTAGAGTTAGATTAGAATTTATCTAGCATGTTTTTTCTTTCCTAAATAAGATCAAATGTTTGATCAAGTGTTTTAGTCTAAATGAAATTTCAATTCTAGTTTAGAAGTAAGAAACATAAGAAGTTGTAAACACATTAGAACTCTTATGTAATCCTACAAGTTTTTCATTATAAATAAAGAAAAAGGGATGGTAATAACCTTACCTTGATTCTGCCCCTTATAGCTGAAAGTGTGTTCATCAATGTTCTGCAGTTTTGTGCAAAATTCCTGAATTTAATTTGCACAATAGCTGTTCTTGATTCAATAAAACAGCAGAGTTGACTTTTGTTGACTTTTTCGAGATTTTCAAATCCAACAACCTTTGATCACTGATAATTTACTTCAACTCGTCAAGATATTCTCAATGCCATAATCAAGAATATCATCTTAATATTTACTAATGCTATAATCAGAAATATTCTTATTCATCAATATACGAATAGAGAATACTCTTAATATTCACTAAAGCTAGAGTGAGGAATATTAGCACTAATATCAGAATCAAGTTTTAGACCATTGATATTATGTAATCTAGCTCAGGTTGATAATATCTTTCATTTTGTGTAACCAATTAGGTACCATAAAATCTTTATTAACAAGATAAGGTTTCTAGTGATCATAATACTAGGTCGTGACTTCTTAGACAACCCCTTTTCCTTTTAGAAACAAGATGTTAAATATTTATTCTTGTTTAAAATGTAGTCACGATATCGGATATCGAAAAAGATTATCCTAACAAATCTGAATCGTAAATTAGCTCAAGTGGTGGTCACCAATCCCAATTTGCTTGATTCATAGGCAGAGAATCAAGGGTTGAAAGCTGGTTCTTGAACAAGAAAAAAAAAACCACGTTTATGGCCTAGAAGAGATATTGATTGAGTGTGTGCTTATGAGTTTACATAATTTGAAGTGGATTAGAGGAATTGAATCAAGATTCTTTGAGGCATGAATGTATCCTTGTGTTTCCCTTGTTAAGAGAATTAATCATGGTAAAATCATAAGCCTAAATTGTGCGTAAGAGTCGGTCATTCTTGCCTTGCCCTAAAATTTGTATATACATGATCAAAACAATGTTGTTTTGTTTGAATATTCAAAGCCTTTTCTTCCTCAACAAAACTCGTCATTTCCCTTAAAGTTAAATGATACTGTGATATCTAAGGGTGAGATCAATTTCATGGAGTTCATGAATGTTGAAGAGATTAACGAATAAAAGTAAGAAAGAAGGCAAGGATGTTGAAGAAATTATTTTAGAGTTTGCAAAACAATGATCATTGTATCATCTATGAATCAGTTGATTCGTCTTTTATTTACACAGCAAAAGATTAAGTCAATTGTTTTTGTTAATGATATTTTTGTTAAGGATTTCCGATAGAAGCAAATTGTTTTTTCCTTCTCCTAGTCAAGTTAAGGGATAAACTTTATTGGAAGATGAATTCCAGACACTTGTAAAATTGAATTCTAGGCCGATGACTATCGCTTCAAAGCATTTCTTGCATGATATAGAGATGGTTATCAATTTGGGATTGAAGAAAGGTCATCTTGAAGATTGAATTCCAGTCTTTTGGTTAAAGATCATCAATTGTGCTTGACTTGACTATATATACTTCAGCGTAAAGATGACCTTTTTGATATGATGCTAATTTCTTAGAAGCGAATGGTATTTTCTGAATAATCTTTTTGATATTCTTGTTGGCAATTTCTATAGTGTTGCTAATCTTTTAGCTTGTATGGTGAGTAATCGGATGCTTGATTTCCATTCGGCACAAAAGTTCCACAATCATCTGTCTATTAAAATTTTGTGCTATCTTTTTTAGCAAACCATATCGGAAGATCAAGTCTTTTTTAATATTAGTGGTGATTATAGGAAGTCATCGTGCGCGGTTTAATGTTAGGGCTTACAAGTACGACCACTTTTGAACTACATAGATTCAATCTCAACTAGTTGAATGCTCAAAATCGATGAGTTGAAAATTTAGCATGACAATGCTTAATTAATTAATAAAGTAAATAACTAAATTCAAATTATGAGATAGACATGAGATGTTGGAGACTTATCCAGACAAGATTATCCTTAAAAGTACTTTTGTCAACGTCAAATAATAATAGTTAATTTTTATCTGTGCATGTAAGCAAAACCTGTTAATCAAGTGATTATGATGTGCCACGGATGACACGGATGTATCCTTTCAAATGACCTTGAATATTGACTCTGGTTTGAACTTCTGTACACCCATCTTATTTGAAATTCTTTTATTCAAATCTTCTTTTCCTCAAACCCAAAAACTCATTTTGATTTTTGAAACTTCCTAGAAAACATGAAGTAATGCTTTCTCACGAAAACAATAAAAAAATTAAATAAAGATAAAAAGATAACTATTATGAGATAGCTCTGTCAAAGTCAAAGAAATAAATCCTGTAAAAAGAAGAAGAAAAAATGTCAAGAAAAGGCTGCTCTTACACGCTGGAAGTGCCTATAAAATGGTGGCTCCATCAATGCCATCTTGCATCAAATCTCTAATTCCTCATACATCCTAGCAGTAGCTCTGTAACTCTCCATCTCTCCCACATTTACAAACTTGCAACATTCTTATATATCCAAACAAACCTCGGTTTCACACACTAATTAAGCCCACGCCTCTGTAATATCTAATCCCATTTATCTAATACTTAGAGTACTGCAATGGGAAGCGTTGATGACTTCTCCCGTTATTCCTTCCCAGATGATTTTGTTTTCGGAACATCATCATCCGCTTACCAGGTACATGCTCTAGATTTTGCTGCTTCTGGTGCAGTAATTAGGACAGCAGAACATTGTGTAAAATAATAATGTTAATTAACTTTTCATTATTATTTATTATGATATACAGTATGAAGGTGAAACAAACAAACATGGTAGAGGACCAGCTATATGGGACACTTTCACTGAGGAACATGCAGGTACGTACTAGTCTCTGTCAATAAAAATTATACTTCAATGATCCGAGGCAGATTATAATTAGCTTTTCAAATAACATTATGTCCAACGTTTGCAGAGAGAATAAACGATCATAGCAACGGAAATGTAGCTGTTGATTTCTATCATCGCTACAAGGTACGCACGTATGGGAGTTCTTCATCCTATTTTGGCTGTGGTCAACTATAAGATGTAAACTACTATAATCTGATCAATTAATTATAACTCTTCTTACAAAGTATTGATAAATGTTACAGGAAGATGTTTAAAAAATATGAAAGAAATGGGAATGGATGCTTTCAGATTCTCCATTTCTTGGTCTAGAGTATTACCACGTAAGTTTTCTTCTTCTTGAGATTTCGCTCTTGACGTGGTAATGACATTGGCAGGATTTGAATGTGACATCTGCTCTCACTGTGTGAATTTCCATTGGATGTATAGCTAATCATTGGATTTGTTTCTGGAAAATGCAGATGGCAGGCTAAGTGCTGGAGTAAACGAAGAAGGCATCAAGTTTTACAACGATCTCATTGATGAACTCCTTGAGAATGGTTCAAACCTTTCCCTTCCCTTCAATTAATCATAATATATTGCCTAAATTCTTAGACAACAAAAACTCTAACATGTGCGCTCGATCTGATTCTCTGATGTTTTGTAATATGTAGGTTTGCAGCCTTACGTTACTCTCTTTCACTGGGATACTCCACAAGCTTTAGAAGATAAATATGGTGGTTTCTTAAGTCCTAACATTGTGTAAGTAACTAACAGCCTTTCGTTAATCATGCTTCGAATATCCAAACTGGTTTTGGCTTCCAAATAGTGTAATCTACTCAGTCATTTTGGAGACCTTGTGGACCTTGTAAAATTTAAAACATTTCTGTAATTTTTGTTAAGGAACCATCTCATCTAAAAGCTTAGGCTTGTAAGTGAGGTCCATAATATGATATATATTATTCTCTAACACACACCCTCAAGTGAAAGCTCTTTGGGCTTGAAACTTGCACAAGCCCACACCACCTTGTGCTTGATTTTTATCAAATAGAATGGGGGTGATGAGATTCGAACTCGTGACCGCTGGGTCAACAAGGCTCTGATACCATGTTAAAGAACCATCTCACCTAAAAGCTTAAGCTTGTAAGTGAGACCCCATAATATGATTTATATTATTCTCTAACATGCTTGAGCTTAGTCATTTTGGAGACCTTGTGGACCTCTGTAAAATTTAAAACATTTCTGTAATTTTCAGAAATGATTTCCGAGATTTTGTGGACCTTTGTTTCAAGAATTTCGGAGACCGAGTGAAGAAGTGGATTACTTTGAATGAGCCGTGGATGTTCAGTGTTCAAGGCTATGACTTGGGCACAATGGCACCGGGTAGAATTTCTGTCGTTGTAAATGATCCACACCGATCCTTAAACACCGGCGCCACTGAAGTGTATACGGTTACCCATCATCTGTTGCTTGCTCATGCTGCGGCGGCGAAGCTGTACAAGGAGAAGTATCAGTCGAGTCAGGGAGGACAGATTGGAATAACACTTGTTTCTCATTGGTTCGAGCCTTACTCAAACAGTGAAGCTGATCAAATTGCTACCAAAAGAAGCCTTGACTTCATGCTTGGCTGGTTAGTATTTTATATCAAATTCAAAAGTATCTTCTGAATTCTTAATCAAGCTAGAGAAGACTTGATAAATATATAAACAGAAGGTATTCATTTTGTTTCTTTATGCTGACAGGTTTATGGATCCTTTAACTAATGGTGACTACCCCCGTAACATGCATGATTTTGTTGGTGGAAGATTGCCCAAGTTCACCGCCGAGGAATCTGAGATGTTGAAGGGATCGTATGATTTTATTGGAATTAATTACTACACAACATATTATGCTCAAAATACTGATGCAGATTATCAGAGCGTTGGGTTCATGTCAGATGCTCGTGCTAGTTGGACAGGTAACTAATTATTGATATTTTTTGTTTGTGGATTTTATTTTTCTTCAATTAGATGATATTTTATCAGAAATTATCACATTTATTTACTTTGTTGTAAATCTGTAGGGGAGAGAAATGGAATCCCGATAGGTCCACAGGCTGCTGTAAAATGGCTTTATATTTATCCCGAAGGCATATGCAAGCTCTTAACCTACACCAAAGATCAGTACCGGAGTCCTACAATTTACATTACCGAGAATGGTATGGTTGAGATTAATAATCATACATTTATTGATTTTTTAAATTTAAATTTCTTAGTATTTCTCTAACACTAAGTATTTATTTATTTTTTCAAGGGGTTGATGACGAAAATAACAATCCTTCATCACTAAAGGAAGCTCTCAATGACCCCGTTAGAGAAAAGTCCTATAAAGACCACCTTAAGAATGTTTTGAGGTCCATCAAGTGAGTTAATTCTTTTCATTTTTTAATCTAATAGCAGCAATTATTTTAATCTAATTGGGATTCAATATTTATTGCTTGCAGTGAGCATGGCGTTGATGTTAAGGGATTCTTTGCCTGGTCTTTAATGGACAATTTCGAATGGGGAAGTGGTTATGCTGTGAGGTTCGGCCTCTACTATGTTGATTACAATAATAATTTGAAACGATATCCTAAAAATTCAGTCAAGTGGTTCAAGCAATTTCTTAGGAGAGACTCCCACAATCCTGTTCCACATGCGCTTCCTTTGAGTGCTTCTGATGAAAAGTCGAAAATTGAAGATGGTTTTGTTCGGAATGCTAAAAGGCCAAGAAATACTTGAATGCTTTCCTAGTGTCTTCATCTGCAAATTGGGCTTTCATAGAGCTCCCAGTATGAACTCTACAGAATTTGATCTCCACTCCATTCATTCAAGGCTGTTGTGTCATCTTTTATAAGAATAAATGCTCATGGTTGTAGTTTTCTTTTGTTTTGTTTTAATTATGGTTTTATAATTTAATTTGATTATTTTACTATTGTATCAAATAATAATACATTTCTTTGTACCATCATTGATAACCTTTTGTTTAATATTATTTTTTTTCAAAAAAGAAAACGTTATAGTTGATCTTCAAAAGAAAATAAAAGAGAGATATTAGTATAAAGGAATACAAATGAAGTGGACAAACTAAAAATAGAAAGATTAGAGAGCTAAAATATCATCATCTATATCTATATCTATAATTATCTTCTTTAGTACAAAAAAAAATTTCTTTTTTTTGGAATAGTTGTGGGTTGGATATACCTTGTTATTACTAAGAGAAAAAGGTTTACATCAATTAAGAGTTTATATTGTAGAAGAAAATAATTTTGTGAAGAATTAAGGTATTAATTCAAAAGTCAAGGCTTGAGGGACAAACAATGATCATTAAAAAGCTAAATTATTGAAATTAGGAACTAAATTGAATAAAAATCAAATTATAGGAGGCAATTAAGTTCTCTACTCTAATGGTCTGTAAGTGTAAATCACGGGAAATAAATGTTGGTATAAATTATAATTAAATTGATGAATGTGGTATGAAATGGGATGAAACGAGAGCTAATTAGCAAGACAAATGGAAAAGGAAAGGGGGAGCCTCTAGGAAAGGCCATGACTGACTATTGAGGGTAGTAATTAGAAGAGAAAAATTATGTGTTTTGCAAAATAATTATTGTATATGTTGTGTTGGATATGAATGAATAGATTGAGCATGAAAAGAATGAGAGAAGTTCTATTTTCCCAAGACCAATTTTCGACCAAATATATATGATGGAGAAGTTAACAACTGGGTAGATTCATCTATTGACTTTCAGAGAGAATCTGAGTGGCAAAACAAAGAAATTAGGATCGGGTGTTATACCAAATAAGTACTTAAAATACAATGAATCAAAATATTAGAGTAATTTACCAATCATATCACTTAACTATGAAAATAAACCATTTAAATCACACAAGTTGTTGTAATAATAAAAAAAATAATATTAAAACAAAGAAAATAAACACTTACAGAAGAGTAGAGATGAGAAAAACTTAATTAGAAAACTCTGAAACTCCTTGTTCACACCTCTCTCAGCCAAAATCTGAGTTGACAATGAACCATTAGGTGGTCAATGTCTGTGTAGTGTCTGCAACGTGGTTGACTGATCAACGACCAGTGAGTCTCCAACGGGATTGATATGTTTCATGTATGCATTACGCGATGGACAATGTTGATGTAAATGAGATTTCCTGTTAGAAAGCGCCCCAGTTACTTGAGCCGTGGGCAATCTTCTTCTTTCTGTGTGATTTATAGCCGAAGGTATCAGCTTTGACGTAGCTAAATCAGAGACAATGAAATCCATGACCTAGACACAACAGCTAAACTATTAAATGTAATCACTTTCACAGGTAATGCAATTGTGAAGCAGACTACTTTTCAACAAGTCGTTTGTATGCCGCGTGGATGTGTCAGCATGTTGATGGACTTTCATGGCAGATGAGTGAAGATAGACGTGTTTCTCATCTCCAGCGTGGAAATATAAACCAGTGCTTACTTTCAGATTCAGCTCAAGATTCGATTTGAAGATATATATATTTTTTATTTTTTATTTTTTATTTTAAATTAAAATTTTTAGATCATTTTCATGTATGGTTATCAAAAATAATTTATAAAAATAAAAATAAAATATTATTTTAATATAATTCTGAAAAAAAAACAACCACAAATCTTGACGCTGGACTCCCACCATGGAAGATATTGTAATTCAAATTTGATGACTTGAATATTGCACCGCACCTTTCGCTACGAAATTCTTGTGAGGTGTTTGACGGGGAGTAGACAAACTGCTAGCATCAAGAAACGTAATTACCCCAGTTAGATTTATAATTATAATTATATCAATTATAATAAAATAATAAAAAAATAATTTCAACTATATTTTCAAATAAATATTTATTTTTTATAATCATCTAATAGATGAATCAGTAGTAAGAGTTTAAGTTTAAAATGTTTGCTACTCTTGTAATTATTAATATGATAGTCACTAGAAATTTATATGATCGATAATTTCAGAGTTCGTGAAATTAGTAGAGGTGTAAGCAAACTGGTCTGGACACCAATATTAATAATTATAAAATATTTAATATT
>CM055034.1:25351408-25418881 GCA_029204005.1 Salix udensis
GATTGGATAAACTCTCTCTTATCTTTTTATTAAGCGGGTGACTAAGTATATATAGTCACACTGGATTACAGAAAAAGATCAATGTGATTCTCATGCGAATCACATGTGCCCTAAGCTAAACAAGAATAACAGAAATTGAACTAATTACAACTGTCATTAGCTAATTAACAGCTGTCTCTTGTAACAATCACTCCCCTGAACTGAAGATACTGTCTAATTACTGTCTTCAGTTCACCTGAGAGTCTTCACACACGCCCATCATCATACGCAGCTTCTCAAACACTACTCTTGTTAACGGTTTGGTCATGATATCTGCCAATTGCTCTTGAGTATGACAGTGCAGCAAAGTCACTACTCCATCTCGAGTTAAATCGCGAAGGAAATGGAAGCGAACATCAATATGTTTGCTTCTGCCATGCATGACAGGATTTTTCGAGAGTTTAATAGTGGAACTATTATCACAATACATAATAGTAGTTCCAGCAGATACGTGATCCAGTTTTTCCAACACCCTTTTCAACCATACAGCCTGACAAGCACATGACGCAGCCGCAATAAATTCTGCTTCTGTGGTGGAAAGGGTGACTATGGGCTGCTTCTTTGATGACCAAGATACAGCTCCTGAACTTAGCATAAACAAGAATCCCGATGTGCTTTTTCTATCTTCCAGATCTCCTGCATAATCGCTATCAGTATAAGCAAGAAGTTCTTTATGACCATTTTGTTGATAAAAAATACCATACGAAATAGTCCCTTTGATGTAGCGAAGCACCCTTTTCACAGCTCCCATGTGTAACTCTGTTGGATGAGCCAAATGTCTACTGAGTAAACTGACCACAAACATGATGTCAGGCCTGGTTGATGTTAAATACATCAAGCAACCTACCATCTGCATGTAGTGAGTATTATTAACTGCCATACCAGCCGGGTCAGTGATCAACTTAACACCTGGAACAATAGGGTTGTGAACAGCATTGCATTCAGCCATGTTAAAGCGCTCCAACACCTCCTGAGCATATTTTTTTTGACAAACAAAAATACCATCAGCTCTTTGCATCACTTCCAACCCCAGAAAATATCTCATCCTTCCCAAATCTGTCATGTCAAATTCCTTCATCATGGAGAGTTTGAAGGAACTGAATAATGCTTCATCATTTCCAGTAAAAATGAGATCATCGACATAAAGGCATACGAGCAATAATGAATTGCCCCTCGTGATTTCTTGATGAACAAGGTGTGTTCATACGAACATTTCTCAAATCCTTCTTTGAGAAAATAGGTTTCACTCGACTATACCATGCCCGTGGGGCCTGCTTCAAACCATACAAGGCTCTTCGTAACCGATATACCTTGTTTTCTTCACCCTTCACAACATACCCCGGGGGTTGCTCAACATAAACTTCTTCATTTAATTCTCCATGAAGAAACGCGGATTTTACATCTAGCTGAAATAGATTCCACCCCTTCTGCGCAGCTAGAGCAATAACAATCCGAATGGTATCCATACGAGCTACCGGAGCAAAAACTTCAGTATAATCCACCCCATGTTTTTGCGTATATCCTTTAGCAACAAGACGAGCTTTGAATTTATCCACTTCTCCATGCTCATTCAACTTCGTCTTGTATATCCATTTCACCCCAACCACCGTTGCACCTTTAGGGAGATCAGTGAGGTCCCATGTTTTATTTTTCTTAATTGCTGCAATCTCAGAATCCATAGCACTTCTCCATTTGCTGCTGCCAATTGCATCTTTAAAGCACAGAGGATCGGCATCAACTATCAAAGCAAGATTGCCTTGATAATCTTCATCTGAAAAACCTTCACCACTGTCAAAATCACGCAGCCAGGTTGATGGACGTCGAGCACGCCTCATAGCAGAGCTGGAACCCTCAGCTTCATGGGACTGGTCAATTGCATCAACAGCCTCTGCATGTGTTAAATTCTCATCATCATTAAACTCAGCAGCAGCTGTTGTATGTGAGGAATTAACATTGGAATCTAGTTCTCCCGTTGCATCAGCTCTGTTATCTGCAGAACTGCTTGTGTGCTCGTGATCTTGGGCATTCTGAACACTATCAGTCAGCTCATCATCAACATCTCCCCATTCAAGAGATGCTTGAATTGCATCCCTATACTCTGCACTCCATGGCCAGCTGTCCTCTTCTTTGAAAACAACATCTCGGCTGACAACAATTCTTTGAGAAGCTGGATCATATAGGCGATATGCCTTAGACCCTTCACTAACTCCCAACAACACACACTTCAAGCTTTTATCATCCAACTTGGTCCTCTTGTTGTCTGGGATATGGGCATATGAGACACACCCAAACACCCTAAAGTGAGCAACTGAAGGTTTGGTGCCACTCCATGCCTCCTCTGGTGTCTTATTTTTGACTGCAAATGTGGGACTCCTGTTAAGGACATGCACTGCCCAATTCACTGCCTCGGGCCAAAAGTTTTTAGGGACTTTTCTGCTGGTAAGAAGGCTGCGAACCATGTTCATAATTGTCCGATTTTTCCTCTCTGCCACCCCATTTTGCTGGGGTGTGTAGGCTGCTGTGAGTTGACGTTTAATGCCATGAAGTTCACAAAATTCAGCAAACTCCTTTGATGTGAACTCCCCACCCCTATCAGTTCGCAATCCTTTAATACTGATCCCAGTCTCTTTTTCAACCCTTGTTTTAAAGAGCTTGAAGTGCTTGAATGCTTCGGACTTATCTGTCAAGAAAAACACCCAAAGCTTTCGACTGAAATCATCAATGATAGTGAATATGTATCTTTGATGGCTGTTGGACATGGGAGAAATCGGACCACACAAGTCTGCATGGAGAAGTTGCAGTGGATGTGATGCTCTCCAGATGGCTGTTCTAGGGAAGGTGTTTCGATGGTGCTTGCCTAGAACACAATCTTCACATATCACAGTAGAGTATTTCAATGGAGGCAGACCATGAACCATGTCCTTTTGCAATAGAGTTTGAAGACCACCAAAGCTTAAGTGGCCATATCTACAATGCCAAAGATAGTCTAAATTCTGAGCTGGAGTTATGAAGCAGTGATGAGCATTCTGATCATGGCCATCAGGAAGCTTAATCTTTGCAATAACAATGAACATTCTGTTCATGGTCATCTCGGTCTCAATGATGAGTCCTCTGTCAGAATGGTATACTTTGCATTTGTTGTCTTTGAACAGAATTGCTAGCCCTTTTTCCTGCAATTGCCCAATGCTAAGTAAATTGTTCTTCAAATCAGGTATGTAGAACACTTCTGAGATGACATGTGAACTGTGATTTACTTGAAGATGAATCCTTCCCTTCCCCAACACATCAATACTCGAGTTGTCCCCAAGCTTAACTGATCTGTGGAAGTTTTCATCCAGTTCTAAGAAGAAATTTTTGTGCCCAGACATGTGGTTGCTACAACCCGAATCCAAGAACCAGGCTGTCTCATCATGCTCTTTCTCAACATGAGCCATGAGCAACATTTGCATTGTGTTCTTAGTGATTTTGATCTCATCAACATCAACCACTTCAGTATCAATGTCAGTAACATATAGTTGACTGTGAAATTCCTTCTCATCTGCAATTTCCAGGCCTGTGATGTTACTGTGAGATTTCAACTCATTTTCACAATGCTCTTCATCTGCACAACTTATCTCAACTGCACAATGCTCTTCATCAGCACAATTTTCATCAATTTCGCAATTCATCTCAACTGCAAAAACCTTCTTATCTGCACATTTCTCCTCATAAAGCTCAGACTTTGTAGGCATGAAGTCTGTGTTTTCTAGTAAAGGATCAATAAATTCCATCTCCTCTGCAGAATCGACACACATCACCATAAGTGACATGTGTTCATCCATATCCATCAAACTCATTGATTTTATCATCTCTTCATCTTCTATACAAGCCATGAGTAACAGTGGCTCATCTGTTTCAACATAATAAGCTTGTGATTGTGACTGTGATCCTCTACTTCTAGTCTTTCTTGGACATTCATGTTGATAATGTCCAAGATTGTGACAGTAATAGCACTCCACAAGAGACTTATCAAAGCCAAAGCCTTGCCTTCCACCAAAACTCTGCCTCCCACTGTTACGACCTCTTCCTCTGAAGTAGGTACTACTACGACCAGACTTGACTCCATTAAAATCATGAGTAGTTTTCAATGCTTGTTCTTCCACTACATGACTACGCATCCTCTGCTCATGAACTACTAAACTACTTTGCAGTTCATCAATTGACATTGTATACAAGTCCTTAGACTCCTCAATCGAGCACACAACATAATCAAATTTCGAAATCATAGAACGCAAGATTTTTTCAATAACTGTGATTTCTTTCATTTCTTCACCAAGAAATCTCAATTTATTGGTAATAGTGAGTGTGCGAGAAAAATAATCAGAGACATTCTCACCTTCCTTCATGTGTAGAATCTCAAACTCTTTGCGAAGAGCTTGCAGCTGCGCACGCTTAACCCGCGTGTTACCTTGGAATTTTTTCTTCATAGAATCCCAAATTCCTTTAGAGGTTTCCTTGTCCAGTATTGTTTCCAGAATTGAACGATCAATTGCCTGGAATAGGTAATTTTTTGCTCGCAAATCCTTCAGCCGTTGATCTCCAATGGTCTTCTGTTGCTCATTCGTGAGATTTCCATCATCTGCTGCTGCAGAGATTCCAGATTCCACTACCTGCCAGTATTCCTTTGATCGAAGGAAGTTCTCCATCAACATGCTCCAATGATCATAGTGTCCTACGAATTTAGGGATTGCAGGTTGAACAAAGTTGCTCTCACTTGCCATTTGAGTGATGGTTATGCCGAGGGAAAATTTTGACAAACCTGGCTCTGATACCAAATGTGAACACTGGTTTTGATAGATTGGATAAACTCTCTCTTATCTTTTATTAAGCAGGTGACTAAGTATATATAGTCACACTGGATTACAGAAAAAGATCAATGTGATTCTCATGCGAATCACATGTGCCCTAAGCTAAACAAGAATAACAGAAATTGAACTAATTACAACTGTCATTAGCTAATTAACAGCTGTCTCTTGTAACATGTACATCTTCTAGGTCTTGGGTTGGTCCTATATCTGTTATTTTATTAGTGTTAAAACATAAAAGTAAAGGCAAACCTAAAAAAAGTCTTCAATCTTTGAAATCAGATTCTATTCGATCCTCTCAATATATAAATAAAACCTCAATGATCCTTCATTTACTTTTTAGTCTACAAATTAAATTGTTAAATAATCATAGGAAGCATACAACTCTTCTCTTTTCATATAACTATTTATAAAAAATAAAATTACATGATTTTCACATAATTATCTAAACATTATTATAACTTTAATCTAATAAAATAAACTAATTAAGAATATATTAACAAGGTGAGAGTACTATAGAGATGAAATAATGAATTTGCCATTAACTTTAATCCATATATTGTCGAGCATCAACTTTGAAAGTTCCAAGTCAAGTCAAGGAAGGCTTCTTCGTCTCAGTTTCTGAAACCCAATGTCACGCAATCGGTTCTCAATTTAATTCACTATCCAAGTCCTAATTGCTGTGTTCACTACCCAGAAAACGTTATAGTTGATCTTCAAAAGAAATAAAAGAGAGATATTAGTATAAAGGAATACAAACGAAGTGGACGAACTAAAAATAGAAAGAGTAGAAAGAGTAGAGAATTAAAATAGCATCATCTATATCTATCTAAAATTATCTTATTTAATACAAAAAAAAAAAAACTTTTTTCTGGAATAGTTGTGGGTTGGGTGTACCTTGTTATTACAGGAAAAAAAAAGCTTTACATCAATTAAAAACTAGTATTGATTAAATTTGAATTAGAAAAAATAAATTGAGAAAACATCAATTAAGAGCGAAATTGCAATAAATGTTTTTTTTAGAACATAAAAGATACTATTAATGATAATTTGAATAATAAGTGTTGTACAAAAGAAGTACGTAAAATCCAATGAATCAAAATATTAGAGTAATTTACCAATCATATTACTCAACGATGAAAATAAACTATTTAAATCACACAAGTTGTTGTTGACGGAGGTAGTATTATTGATGTGGTGTTGTATCCACTAATCTCTTTTTATTATTATTGTTTTTTTTTTCTTTTTTTCTCTTTCTCTTTCTCTCTAATAATTTTTTAAAAAAATACTTTTGATACACAATATAAATAAAACGAAAGTGTTAATAGATTAAATGTTAGGCAATAAAACGAAAGTCTTAATGGGAGTTGATGAGAAAGCTTTCACACGATACATATTCAAATTGCTCGTTCTTATTTTGTTTTTTTAGGTATAGGTATAAATATAGGTATAAATTATAAATTAAATTGATAAATGTGGTATGAAATGGGATGAAACGAGAGCTAATTAGCAAGACAAATGGAAAAGGAAAGGGGGAGCCTCTAGGAAAGGCCATGACTGACTATTGAGGGTAGTAATTAGAAGAGAAAAATTATGTGTTTTGCAAAATAATTATTGTATATGTTGTGTTGGATGTGAATGAATAGATTGAGCATGAAAAGAATGAGAGAAGTTCTATTTTCCCAAGACCAATTTTCGACCAAATATATATGATGGAGAAGTTAACAACTGGGTAGATTCATCTATTGACTTTCAGAGAGAATCTGAGTGGCAAAACAAAGAAATTAGGATCGGTTTTCTTTGTAGGAGTGTTATACCAAATAAGTACTTAAAATACAATGAATCAAAATATTAGAGTAATTTACCAATCATATCACTTAACTATGAAAATAAACCATTTAAATCACACAAGTTGCTGTAATAATAAAAAAATAATATTAAAACAAAGAAAATAAACACTTACAGAAGAGTAGAGATGAGAAAAACTTAATTAGAAAACTCTGAAATTCCTTGTTCACACCTCTCTCAGCCAAAATCTGAGTTGACAATGAACCATTAGGTGGTCAATGTCTGTGTAGTGTCTGCAACGTGGTTGACTGATCAACAACCAGTGAGTCTCCAACGGGATTGATACGTTTCATGTATGCATTACGCGATTTGCAATTTCTACATGCATCCATTTTCTTCTTATCCACCATAACGTGCGTGGACTAGGAAATTCATAAAACGCATCAAAGTCTTCCTCGTAAAAGGATGGTGAATGCTTCGAAATTAAATTGTTTTTTTTGCGTGGTTGAGATTGTTTTTAAATATATTTTTTATTTAAAAGTATAATAAAATAATATTTTTTTTAATTTTTAAAAAATGTTTTTAATATCAATAAATAAAAATAATCTAAAAATATTGAAAAAAATTTAATGAGAAAGCTTTCACACGATACATATTCAAATTGCTCATTTATAAAAAAAAATTCTTAATGTAATTTCCATAATAAGTATCATCAGTTAAATAAAGATGTAGTCATTGTCTCGTGTCCCATGAAAAAAATAAAACACCTAGAAAGGGATAATGAATATTTAATATCCATGTTCTTATTAAATTTATATTTCAACACATCATCTTCATTTTAATCCACTTGAATTTCGTAGATTTTACCCCTAATGTGGAACTTTTGATGACATATATTAAAAAAAGTGATGACAAGATCTTTATTACATCTAACATGATAAGAAAAAGCAGACCTGGATTGAAAAAAAACGAGAATCATAATGAATTAATACTGTAAAAATAAATAAATAAATCCATCGAAATTAAAAATGTGTAAAATAATGATAAAGTGTTGATTGACATTGGACATGAGAGGTCATTTCAAAATCCCTTCATCTTTCCTCTCCCTGAATCAACATCAAATAAGATCCACATAAATGGTGTTTATTGTTAGTAGTGGATGAATATTTGTGGTGCTGATAGTCAACGATCAGAGCTCTTGTATCTTCATCTGTGGATGGAAATTGACGGCAAGGTGTTGATGGGCTTAAAATACATGCTGATAATGAAATGAAAACACACTTACAAAATACATGCACAATTGTAATATACGAAAAGTGGAGATGCAAAACGTTACCGTCCAATTGACAAAATGCTTGAGGTAACTCGTCCGAAACCAGAAGGAACCTACTCAAATCTGTAAAATTAAAAGTTAGGTACTCAATAAAAAAAAGGGAATATATATTTAAAGGTTTGTGATGGATTACTAGTCTAGAGGTGACTCTTTTAATTTTAGAGTTCTTGTTAACATAAAAAAACAGTAGACAATCAAGGTGATCAGAAAAAATCATAATTGATTACTAGATGGGTGTGTCTCTTTCAATTTGAATTTTACAGATTTGATATATATATATATATATATATATATATATATCGATCACTATGACTCTTCCAAGTTCCCAATTTTTATTAATATAAAAAGCAGCACATAACTAGGGTGATCTGAATTTTAAAGTCATAATTAATCACTAGTCAAGATATACATCTTTCAATTTCAAAGTTCTTATTAACATAAAAAATAATATATGAATCTGGATTTTCGGATAAAACTTTTAGAGCCTCTAAATTCTAGATCTTGGATTTCAAGTATATATATTATATATGGTTTTGTATTCTTGGTAAAAGTTAATTATCTTCTGTGTGGTTTTGTAGTGTTGGTAAGAGGTGGGTGAGGATTAAACTATCTTTTTGTGGAAGGGAAGCTGTTCGATCTCAATCACTTGGAGTGTTGCGGTTTTGTTTTGTAGTCTCTGGATGGATCATATGGTTCACGAGATGGTCGGAATTGAGAATGACTCCACGACGCTCCGCTGTTTTCACGTGAGTATACGAGGGATTAAAGCCAGTCATATTTTTGTAGGTTTCTCAATCTACAATTCTAATTTTACATTAGAAACTTCCTGTTTTTCGGCTCATCAATTTATACTCTTTCATCATCATGGTATTTTCTTCCATTTCCTCATTTGCAAAACCTACTTTAATTTCTAAAATTAGGAGATATGGTGAGCTAACTTTGAAAATTTGAATTTATGCTTCATTAAATCTTCATTACTAAACTTGTTTTAAGGTTAAAAACATCATAAATAAGACTCTGTCGTGTTTCAAAAATATTTTTGAAAAAAATTGATTTTTTTTATTATTTTAAATCAATATTTTAGATGTTTTTATATCATTTTCATGTGTTAATGTCAAAAAAAATTAAAATTAAAAAATATTATTTTGATACATTTCTAAATAAAAAATATTTTAAAAAAACAACTCGAAACACACTCTCAAACAATCATTAGATCTATTTCGGTCTTAAAAAAACTATAAGATACGCTGAACTTGTTAAAACACAATATTTTTTAAAAAAACAACAAACTTCAAGCTGATAAAAACGAGATGACAAATATATTTAGGCATTTTGGAGCTCAATTTATTTAGGCGATATTCTTATTGTTGCTCGTGAGAGATTGATAGAGTGAAATGTCACTGAAAAAATATTACAATGGAGTTGCTTGGTGTTTGGGTTTATTGACTTTATACGTAGAGGGATGGAGATAAAGAGGAAGACATCAATTGCTTTTTAAACGGCTAAAAACACTTAGCATCTAAAGTCAATTCGGTGTTCACTCGAGTGTTGCTTTCTATCTCGAGTAAAATCCACCCAGAAGTTGTAGGATTTGCTGCAAGTTGCCATGATGCCCCATCCCATAACATGTTTCTTGTCGGTGCTGTCTGCAAATGAGATTTAGGATGCATTGGTAATACATTTGGATTGTATTTGAAAGTGATTCTCAAAATACATTTTGAATTGATTTCTTTTTATATTTTCTTAGATGATTTTGATATAGAAATTATTAATTTTAATATATTTTATAAAAATAAGAAAAATGATGATAAATCTTTATGTAGGTGCTTAACTCACCCCGTGTAAAACTCAGGGCTTGTAGGTGGAAATTAAATCATCCTCCAAAGTCCAAGCCATGATATAAAAAATGTTATTAATTACAAATTAATAATATAGTTCTCAATATATAATTAAAATCTATCAATAATATAGTCCTTGTGTAAAAGTAACTAAGATGAGTGGACTATTGGGGCACGAGTGAAGACCCAAGAGAGAAGGCAACCAATGTGGCAATGGCATTCCTTGTTATTTCTTAGCATGATTGAAGGCAATTCCATCACCAAAATCGAACTCGATTCGCACCGTTAGTCCCCTTCTTGGTTTCTTCCTCTATAAAAAAATATACAACTACTACAAAATCTTTCTCCTTTCATATCTTTACAGATTCCCTCACTAATCATAGCCAAGAAGAAGAAGAAAGAAGAAAGAAGAAAACAATTCTTCCATGGCTTCTTCTCTGCTTCTCTTTCTCCTCTCATTTCTTATCTTAACCACAACATCAAAATCAACACCAGCAACCATTACCATCCCTCTATCATCTCCCAGCTTCACCAAACTGGTTGTGCCCTCAAAAGATCCATGGGGTGCACTCAATCACCTCGCAACTCAATCTCTCTCAAGATCCCACCACATCAAGTCGCCAAAAACCAATTCTTCTTCCATCAAGACCCCTCTTTTTCCACGCAGCTATGGTGGCTACTCAGTATCTCTCAACTTTGGCACTCCTCCTCAGACAACCACATTTGTCATGGACTCTGGTTCGAGTCTTGTTTGGTTTCCTTGTACCTCTCGCTATCTTTGCGCGGAATGTAACTTCCCAGACATTAAAAGAACAGGAATCCCGACATTTTTACCAAAACTATCATCCTCTTCAAAGCTTATTGGTTGCAAAAATCCCAGATGCTCTGTGTTTTTTGGCCCAGAAATTCAGTCTAAATGCCACGAATGTGACTCCACTGCCCAAAACTGCACTCAAACTTGCCCACCTTACGCAATCCAATATGGTTTAGGATCCACAGCTGGGCTTCTACTATCTGAAACTCTAGATTTCCCAAACCAGAAAACCATACCCGATTTTCTTGTCGGCTGCTCCATTTTATCCACCAGACAGCCCGAAGGGATCGCCGGGTTCGGTCGGAGCCCCGAATCACTCCCTTCACAATTGGGTCTCAAGAAATTCTCTTACTGTTTAGTATCTCACGCTTTTGATGACACTCCAACAAGCAGTGACCTTGTTATGCATACCGGGTCGGGTTCGGGTGATACCAAGACAGGAGGGCTTAGCTACACGCCCTTTCAGAAGAATCCAACCACCGCATTCCGAGATTATTACTATGTGTTGCTGCGTAACATTGTAATAGGGGACACCAATGTGAAGGTGCCGTACAAATATTTGGTTCCAGGATCAGATGGTAATGGAGGGACTATTGTGGACTCAGGAACAACATTCACATTCATGGAGAAGCCAGTTTATGAGCTGGTTGCTAAGGAATTTGAGAAGCAAATGGCCCATTATACAGTAGCCACTGAGATTCAAAATCTGACCGGTTTAAGGCCTTGTTACAACATTTCTGGTGAGAAATCAGTCTCCGTCCCGGATTTCATTTTTCAGTTCAAGGGTGGTGCTAAGATGGCATTGCCTTTGTCAAATTATTTCTCATTTGTTGATTCGGGAGTTATATGCTTGACAATTGTGAGCGACAATGTATTTGGACCGGGAATTGGAGCTGGACCGGCCATTATTTTGGGGAATTATCAGCAGAGGAATTTTTATGTGGAATTTGATTTGGAGAACGAGAAATTCGGTTTTAAGCCACAAAGTTGTGTCTGAATTGGTTCATTTGGTCATGTATAATAATATATGGTATCCACTACAAAAATAATTTGCACTGACTCGTCATCTTTGATAGAGGTTTATACTCAATGGATGGTTGAGATGGTGGTGGCTGCGGTGGAATCACAGGTGGTCGCTGTGAATGTGGTTCGGTGGGATTTTTAATTGTAGGCCGGGAAGCAACGGTTGGCTGACAAGACCATGTGGAATTTACTTTGTCTTACTATCATTGTTACAAAGGTTGACAAAGTAATATACTTATTTTTCGATAACTCGTGTATTTTTTTTTGCTGATGGTCATGGTAATAGCCGTTGTATCTTCGAAGCACAATCAGTATAACTCTCCGGCCAAACAAGGCCCTCTTTAGGTGGATTTTTTTTTATGATAATTCCATTTTGTTCTGTCCAAAATAACTGGTATTTCTTGTTCTAGTTTAAGAAACAGATAGATTGGAGAAAAATTATCTTGCTTAGAATTTCTACTCATTTCAGAAAATCTGTCAGGAATGTTCTAGCTAAATAGTATTTTTTTAAATAATATATAGTTTTATAATATCAATCATATCTTTTTAATCCGACCGTGAGATCGAGATGAAATTTTACGAGAAGTCTCTTGACATATTATATATATATATATATATGGTTGAAATTTTAGAGCAATCAAAAAAATATAATGACCTTGCAAGATTGATGATGGTATTCTCGTAATATTATCCAGGTAATTTTATTCAAAAAAATCATTATATTGTGTTTTTTTAGAATTTTTTTTCTGAATTTCATTATTCAGCAACGAGTTTATTAGAAATTAAAATTTATAATTTACTTTGATTTTTTATATTTAAGGGTATTATTGTTTTATAACACAGGTCACACATTTAAAAGGTTAACTTAGGTTGAGCCAAATTGATCCAATATATCGTAGTTTCAATAGTTTTTTAAGATATCAACCTGATTGTTTTTAACAAAATTATATTTTTATCAATTTTCATGTTATCTTTGGATTCATCAAGTCGATCGTGTTATATCGATTCAACTCTAATTCTTTTATTTATGTTTAAAATTTAAATTGTATAATTTCAAATAATTTTATTTTTGAATTTGAACTAAAATTTTGTTTATTGAATTATTATTATTATTATTATATATATTTAAATAATAATAATAATAATAAAAAACAATGCAATCTTACAATGAAATGACAATATACTTCAAAACCGAAACTTTATATTCAAATTGAAAAGAAAAAAAAAAAGAAACACCAAGCAAAACAACACTGATCACAAATAAATTTCTGTCCTTTTTGTCGACTGCCATTATTATTATTATTATTCATTAGGGGACATCTGCTTTAGCAGCGTACTGTTAACTGTCTTTTCGAAGAATATTTGTTGTTTTTGAAAATATTTTTTATTTAAAAATATATTAAAATAATATTTTGTATTTTTTTAAAATTATTTTGAAAATTTTAAAATAATATATAAAAATTAAAATTAAATTTTTGTTTTTTTCAAAAATTTCTTTGAAACTTAAATTGTCAATATGCAAGATTGGTCTGGCATCACCATCAATAGGTGTCGATTGTCCACAGCGCATTTCTTTTCTGACCTTTTCAGTCAGGACAGCTTTTGCTCTCCTGACAAGCCTATAAAAAATTGCACAGTGTCTATAAAGCTCATATTCAAGGTAGTGTTTTTTTTTCAAAATAAAAACAATATTTGTTTTAGTATATTTAGATTATTATTATGTGGTAAAAATAAAATTAAATATTTTTTATACATATCTAGGTAAAATTTAATTTAAAAGGCAATTATTATTATAATTTCAAACACTATCTAAATAGTTTGATTTTGAACGTTATTGCAGGCATAAATGTTTTCCCAAAAATTTAATTGATATGAATCAATAAATTTGATTTGTTTTATCAATAAAACATTAATTAAATATTAAAACTTATTTTTTATATAAAGTCAATTGAGCATTGATTAAATAATGAGCCGATTAATCACCAATGTTGAAAATGTACATGCTTGTCAAGGTGATCGTTTTCATGGCTTTCAGGAACTAAATAGATCATCAAGACTTTGAAAATCCACACCAAAAACAGATTAGTCAAAGCATCTTTTTTTTTTCCCAAAAAAAACAGCTAGAAATGGGCCCAAACGGCACCCAGGATATTATGCCACGTACGAATATTTGGTATCTCTTTTATTTGCAATTTAAGACAGTAGCTTATACTTGCCAGCATAACTGCAATTTACATATCGTACCCCCTTCCGTACTGGGAAAATAAAAAAGAAAAAAGGATTAGATTTTCAATCTGATCTTGGAATTGCTGCTGGGCGTTGAATCATGAATGCATTTGTTACTGTGAAGAAGCTCATAGGAGCGTAAGAAAACCAGGAAAGAAGTTAGGAGCATATTAAATTGAATAATGAAAGCCTCCTCCTATATTGGTGCATCCCTCTTTTCCATATTAAAATTTGTAAATATGTGTTCATCAGCCAACATTTGCAAATCATTTTTATAGAATTTGATTGTGTTTGCTATATTGGACAGCAATGGACAGGATAAGATAGATTTTTTTTTAAAGTTGTTTAGTGCATTTTTATACTGTACATAAAATATTCTTATTTTATCCAAGATTATTCTAATGAGAGAATTTTATCCTACTAAAGGGGTAGGCCAAGCATGTCCAATTCTTTACACGAGAGTTAATCTAATTAATATTTGTCAATATAAGAAAAACAAATAGTAGTTATTACAATTTTAAAACTTGACTAAAGACCAATTTGAGACAAGTCCCAAGTCACAAGTCGGGTTGATCATTGACGTAACTTAATATAAAGATATAAAAAATTATTATTATAGTTTTAAAACCATACTCGATGGTTGAACTAGGGCTAGACTAGAGTTATATGTTGGTTTGACTATTGGCTCATAGCAATATGAAGATAAAAATAACTATTATTATAATTTTTAAATTTGACACACGGTCAGGCCTAGGTTGCAGGTAAGGATTGTCATGACTTATTTTTTAAGTTTCCCACAATATTTACCTTTTGTAAAAAGAATTAGAAAATCAAGAATAAAAACAAAAACTAAAAGACCAGCAAGTTGTCAAGAGAAGGGTTTCCCATATATGGAGAAATCAAGTTGGAGTTTTGAGTAAAATTAGGAGCTAAATTGTATGCCATTGTAGTTAATTAGGAGCTAAAATTAAGACTAAAAATACAAAGCAAATTCAATATCAAATTAAATGATTATTGAATGAATCTGTATAAAAAATAGATTTATATTTTTAAGTTATTAGGTGAGACTCTATTATATGATTTATATTATTCTCTAACACTTTCTCTCAAAATAAAAGTTCTTTAAGCTTGAAACTTGTACATAGATTTACACTATCTTGTTCTTATTTTTATCAAATAGAATAAGTGTGATGAGATTCAAACTCGTGATTACTGGGTCAACAAGACTCAGATACCATGTCAAGAAATCATATTATCTAAAAAATCCAATTATTAAGTAAGACTCTACTCTAATATATAATTTATATTATTCTGGACCCGCTAATCCATTAAATAAATAATTTTGACTGTATATGCTCTTAAAATATAGCAATAGCCCCCTGCTACACAACAGAGAGATAAAAATACTCTCGGCAGTTTCTTTCTTCACTAAGAAGGAACGGAACAAGACACGGATACAAAAGATAGAAAAGTAAGCCATGAAATTTAGGGTCCACGATCGTGGCACTCCATGATTGGAAAGAATTCTTAACTAAGAATGATAGTAAGTATGAGGTCTGAATTAGTGATATTACGTGAGAAGAGTAAGAACAAAGAAAAGAGCACGATGGCACATGGCTAGGAATCGGAAGATAATGGATTTTGGTTTCATTTGGAACATCTACGCACTGCCCATTATTAAACTTAAAAGAAAGAGAGCTTGTCCAGGCAAGGTGGGTGCGTTCGCTTTTTTCTTTATGAGACTTCCTTTCCGAGATGATCTTTTCTTTTTAATTTGTGCTCAAAGCATACGGGTGTCGAGTACCTGATCACAACTTGGTGAGTGATGATGAGTTGGGATTTGACAATATGGATAGGAGTCGTCGCACGGGTGAGTTTTAGCAATTTTCTAGCAAGAAACTCATATTGGCTATCGAAATCAAAACGTCAAAATGATGCTCGATCCCTTTGATGGAAAAGGATGACTCTTTTTTGCTCGAAAGCTTGAAATAGTACTGTGGAAGTAGCTTGTTAAAAAGAGTGAAACACTCTGACGATTTTGCGAGTCAACTCATCAAATCGTGTTAACTCGAGAGGGGAAATCGTTTTTGGTCAAACTCGAATGGAATCGGAAAATCGGACCGGATCGGTCCGATTTTACGATCCCAGTGTTCGGACATCAGTTCAAAGTTAATTACATAAGTTTTCCCCAAATCGATTTTATGCTTTCATTTTTCCCCAAACCTGAAACCTTGACTGTACTCTTCTCTTCTCATCCCCAAATCAGTCGTTTGTCTTCGTTAGTTCATCGTGATCTTAACATGAAATCACTAGGTGATCTTCTCCTTGACTGTTCTCAACTTCTCATCCTTCATCCTTCTCTTCACCAAATCAGCAGTTCATCAGTTTGTCAGTTCGTCCCTTTTATCTTCATCGTTGTCGACTTGTTGTCGCCGTCGTCTCCAACTCTTAATCGTCATCGTCGTCTACGTCTTCATCAATGAAATTCCACTCATAAGTAGGCTCACATCGTGATCTAAGTTTCATTTCCGGTTATGATACTGGTCAAGAGTACTATGGGAGATGGGTGGGTGGGTGGGTGGGCGGCGGCACAAAGCAAGAGAGGGAGATGTGTGCGGGGGGGAAGGGAATTAGGGTTACTATAGGGGGGCCTTTTATAATAATAATAATAATAATAATAAAGTAGGTTTCTACGGGGGTTATAATAATAATAATAATTATTATTATTATTATTATTAATTATTATTATTATTATTATTATTAATTAGTGTAAAAAATAATATTAAAAAAAACCTATTAATTTAAGACAATAAATAACATTAATTAATTTTAAATACAACAACCATAAAAAAATATACAATTAATTGAAAACATACAATAAGTAGCTTAAATTTCATATCTCAAATATTGTGGGTCTTTTAATTATATTTAAATTTATTTTTTTATTTAAATATAATTAAAAAAATAATTTTATTGTTGAAGGGTTTTTCAAAAGCAATTATTTAATTATATAACTTACTCTTATTAATTATATAATTAATTGCATAATTAAATTATATATAAAATAATTGAATTTTATTTAAAATAAGATAAAAAAATGATTCTCTAAAATAGCTTTTACCATTGGAGAACTCATCAACAAAAAAACCATATATACCATTTTAAAGATTTAACTCTCCAAAATGGCTCTTACCATTGGACTTGCCCTAACTATATATATATATCATGGAATCACTCTTGAAAATCAATAATATTAACTTTAAAATTTATACTTAAAAATTTTGAAAAAAAAATTATTTTTTACTTTAAATTAAATTTTTTTGATGTTTTTAAATCATTTTCATGTCCTGATATCGAAATAATTTGTTGGAGTTGGAGCTAGTACTAGCAATATCAATGTTGGTATCAATATTAGTACTGATAATCCTTTCAATAATAATGCTTTTGATGAATGTATAAAAAATAACGAGGAAAATAACGGTCATGAGACTGATTTTAATTTATATATCACATCAACAAAATATTTATTTTAAATTTGTTAATTTTTACCTAATGAGATTCTATGGATATAATTGTTTTGTAATATATTTTTAAGTTATTTTGAATCATGTATGAACCTTAACTAATGAAGTTTTATGGCCATAATTATGTTATATTGTATTCGGAAATATTTTACTTATGATTTTATGATTTTTCTAACTACACGATTTTAGCTGTGAATTTACGATTTTTGTACGGAAAAATTCGGTTACGATTTTACGATCTTACGATCCGAGTTTCCGAAGCCCATTTTGTGTTGTGTTAAAATCGTAATTTTGACAACCATGAGTGAACATGCCATTGAGGTTTATCCTAGTTCATTTCTAGAACCAAAGCTCATTTACACCCTAGGGGTAATTTGGATAATTTCACTTCGTTCATCGTAGAAAAAATCATATTTTTTAAAATGTAATAAGAAAAAATTAAGAGTGAGAATTTTTCTATAGTGCTATAAATATGGAAAAAATAAATAAATTTGGACATAATTTTTGTCAAGTTGGGGTTTCTAATAAAATATATAAACTTTGAATCAATATGAATTTATTTGTTTAATAGGTTTAAATGAAAATTGAATGATTTTTTTTTAAAAAAAATAATGTTAAGCAATACAATTTTTTAAAAAATAAGACAAAATTAAAAGATAACATTGAGCCTTAAAATTTTTCATACTATTAATTTGGGATATTAGATCTGAAATACTATATATATAGAGAAGGGGTAAAACTCAATTCTCAACAAATACAACATCGAATGATAAATTATTTCAATTATTATTCTCATTATTATTATCATGATTGTTAATTTGTCACTATCATTATAGCCATTTCTATTACCAATACTGTAAATAATTAATATTTTAATTATTATTGAAGTTACTAATATTGTCACCATCATTATTATACTTGTTTTTGTTATTATTGACATTCTTAATATTATTTTTTGAGTTATTCTTATTATTACAATAAATTATTATTGTTATTATCATTATCATTAGTAATGTCACCATTATTATTATGATTATAACAACTAAAATTAATATTATTTTTATTGCCTAAACAATAAAAAATATTCAATTATCCTGAAGAATAAAATAAAATAACCCAAAAACTTTAATAAAAGAGCAAATAAGAAAATAAAAAACAAGACTGAAATTATTTAAATTTATTCAATAAAATTATCAAAACAATTACTTGATTTGAAGAAGAAAAAAAAAGAAAATATCAATTTTAAAATGATCATTTGTACAAATTAAAGTTGAAGGATTAAATTGAATAACAACAAAACCTCAACTAAAAAGAAAATGATAAAAATTAAAAACTAAGAGCATAGATATATAAATATGAAACAAAATAGGAACTGCTTCAAAAGGGAATGAAAAATTAAAGGAATTAAACCCAAATAAAACATTTAAAAGAATAAAGGCCTAAATGCAAAACAAAATATATGATTAATATTAATTGAAGGACAAAATTGAAACAAATCAAAATTTCTATAGAAAAAATCAGGTTGAAAAAAGAAATCAAAGACCAAGAACTGAAATGCACAAATCATAATCAAAGAGGACCTGATGCATTTTCGGTTCTAGGAGAGCGAAAAAAAAATGAAATTACCAAAATACTTCCCGGAACCTGTCCTAATAACAAAAAAAAAACACATACACAAATACTAAATACCTCTTGGGCCAACTCTTTGTTTGTCTTTTCCAATGACAAATTAATGTTTTCACCGTTCATAAAATTGAAAAAATCAACGATATTCTTGCCGACTAACAAAAAATAAAAAAGTCTAGAATACTCGACTAACAAATGTTTTTTTGACTAGACCCAGTGAAAAAATCAAAATTTAACTGTTTTAAATAAAATAAAAAAGATACAAACACCTCAAATCGAATAATTATTTTTTATGGACTGAAAGACATAACAACAATTATAATGTTACAATCCACAATGAATTGTGTCTAGAGCTACAGTGAATAATACAGATTAGCTGTTTTTCTTAATTTGTTTGTTATCAATATTGTTTTATATCCTAGTTACATTGCTTAAAATGATTTTTTGCGATACGTTATGAGTAAATGGTCACTTGGATGGGCATTCCATTTCTGCAAGCCACGTTATGACTACAGATGTATTAGATTAACCTAGCTGTTCTTGGATTTTTGCATTGAAATTTTATTTTAAAAAAATAAAAATTGGCACTCTAAATTTTGAAATGCATCTTTGAGGAGCCCAAATCAATTCGGTCGAGTCCAATAACAAGCACTGTGATTCTCTCCAAGGAGAATTTGGTTTTCAATGTCGTCCTTTCATTCACCCAATGCCTAATACTTTATTTTGTTTTCATATGCTATACCATATTTATGATGTTAAAAAATATCCCACCGATACTTGATTTTGCAAAATAGAATCTAATTTTATCAAATTAAAAACCAAAACAATATGGACCAAATTTTTCACATAAAAAAATAGCCAGGGCACAAACAACTATAGTTTGATGCTGGAATTTTTTATTTTTCACTTTTTGGTCTTAATTTTGTAAGAACTTCATGTTTTTATCCTAAACTTTATTTATTTTATTTTTAAGTCCCTAGTATATAAGGGGAGATAAAGGATCACAAAAAATTACAAGGTGAGAGAGAAAGTTATTGATCAATCCTATTTGGTCATTAGAAAAACAGATCTTGATATAAATAAATTGCTTTTGATAAGAAGATCTCCATTAAGATTTTTTTAACCATTCATGTTGCTAGAAAAAAATAAATTGCGATTTGAAAAATCTTGTTTGGGTCAACTTTGGAGTTTTCAGAAACTACAAGGATATATAGGTTTAGTTAGATAGATGGAGACATTACAAGTAGACAATGCATAATTTATAGCTTCGGATGAAACATCATCTATTTATTTTAAAAAAATAAGTAAGATCAATGGCATATCATTCACCTTATTAATCTAAGTAAATAAAAAACAAAATGCGTGCACAAACTTGGGTTTATAGGCCCATGCGTGCCTATATTTATGTGTGTAAGGATAGGTCCATGGGCTTAATTTCCTAGAACCATGGACTTGGCCTTTTCCAATGTCCCTTTAATCTACTTGTTTTTTTTTTAGATTTTCATTCAAATGCACTATAAATAAATTTATTAAAATGATATATAAGTTATTAATTGTTTTCTTCATTATTTTTAAATAACATTGTAACTTTTTAAATAATATTTTTAGTTATAAAATACCTAATATGAGAAGAAAAAAAAATTGTTCATCAGAATTAAATAAAAATAACTTTTTGTTCATGATTCATCACATTAATTAATTTTTTTCTTTCAAATACATACAAGTTATCAAGGCAGTAGTTTAATGGGTTTTTCTTAAAAAAACAATTTCCCTTGAGATTAAATTTTATCTAAGTCGATGCTTCTAATTAAAAAATACAAGTTTTTTTTATTAAAACAATTACAAAATATATTAATAAGAAAATAAAGTTTAAATTGAAAAGACACATTTCTAACATTTTTTTTCTTTTCTGATACCTTTTATTAAAAACCCATGGTTCTTAAAATAATTATGTTTGTTAAAATAAAAAAAATACATGAATAAAAAAGAATAATTCTTATAACAGAATATATTTTATTATCCCAAATGTTCATGATTTTCTATACACATATTTATTTTAATTGAAAAATAATTTAAAAACTGTTTTGAAAACCTAGTAGCACCAGGCAAGAAAATTACAATTACAAATAAACAAAAAGAAAATTTTCTTTTATTTAAATTGATTGTTGTGAGCACTGTTGCATGACTATTTTCATTTGTGTTTTTTTGAAATTTGATTTTCATTTTCATCATTTAACTTTATTTTTATGAAATTTCTTTTTTTTTTTAATGTTTTTATGAATTCAAGGTGTTTGATAAATTTTAAAAAAATTAATTTGGGGCCAATTTAATTTATTTAAATTTGATTATTGGTATAAAAAAATATAATAAGAATGACTAAATTAGAAGCCAAATAAAACAAACATGTCCCTTTTTCCATGAAAAAGTTTGCATTTGCACATTTTTCTCTTTTAATTTTAAGATCTTATGCTTAGGTACTAAATCTTTTTTAACATATTTGCTGCTTACTATTTAGAAATAAGAAAGAACATCACTTAGAAATAAGAGGTAGGGGTGGGGAAGTGTTTGTTAACCACATTATAGCAATTTGTTCATCTTTTTTAGACAGATATCAGTAAAACATTTTTTATTTATTTTACCTTATTGGAAGAGATAGATCGGGGTCTTAAAAAACAAATATTAGTTTTAATTATAGAGTTTGTTTTACCTTTAAAGTGTATTTTGAAATTACCCTAATGGATGTAATGTAATGACAAAAGATTTGTGATCTGTACAACAGGTTTTGAGTACGAATAAAAACATGTATTTTTATAAGAGTGTGGAACAACCAAGTCTTTACTTATTTATCTGAAACCCATAAAATATATTTTTTTAAAAAATAAAAAAGTATATAAAAAAGTATTTTTGATTAGGTTTATGAGGCTTTTAGCTTGTTTATTTGGCATCTAAAGATAAAACAAAGTTTAAGAAATGGGTGTTTGGATTCTAAGAACTTGAACCCCAACTTGTCGGCCATCTCATATAACTAAATTATTAATTAGTTAAAGACACATCATTTATTATAATTATTTTTTTTAGGTAGAAAAAAGAACATTTCATATGCTTATTTAATAAAAGGGAAGAAATCTAGATGTGTGGACCAACCTTCCACGCATGTATAAGGTTCTTTACATTGAGTCAAACACGCAAGCTTTTCTTTCGAAGCCCAAACATCTTACTTCTTTTTATATTGCCCTAGTTAAAATTTCACTACAAATAAACTAATTAAATATCATTCAGTTTTGTTATTACTTTAAATTAAGAATATAGTTTTTTTTGGTAATATTAGCAATCATTTTGATATATATATATATATATATATATGATCATGAATATTTAATAAAGATAAACTTTCAGTTTTAATATTATAAAACTTATTAGATTAGTTTTGAAAAACAAATCTTGTCAAAATCATAAAAAGCAAGCTTTAATAAAATAAACTCTTTGAGTGATAATCTTGATGAGGTTGTATTAAAATAAAAATATGTAAGAGCAACACAATGCTCATGCTTTAGAGAGTGGAACGTTTTGGAATCCATTTCTTATTTAACCATATAATAATAAAAATACAATTGCAATAAAGACATCAAATAAATTCAAGAAAAATATTTAAAAAAATCATCGAGACTTATTAAAAAGAATGACCGTTGATATTATAAGAAACAACTATAATATTATAAAATACATAGTCAAAATTGAATGGTATTTAATAAAATACTATTCAAAGATATTTTTAATGATTTTATTTTAATGAAGTTATATTAAAAATAAAGGCCTTCGCAAACTAAGCCTACACCCATACCCATGAGGTAGGTAGACTACCATATATAAAAAAGTTAGGCATGTGCACTATCATTGCTTATGAGTTTTTTGTTTTTATAAAATAGACATACAACATTTTAAAAAAAAACATGAAATGAAAATAGATGTTTGACTAAATTTCGACAACAAGAGAGGTGGTTGGAAATTTGAGTTGGGTTTTGTTCTTGAAAAAAACAAACATTTCAAAGAATTTTCACTTCAAAATACCTAATAAACACAATTGGAGTCTCAAGAAACTAATTTTTCAACTTAAAAATCTCTTAAATTGTTCCATAAACACAAAATAATATTGGGAAAAAAACACTTTCTAATCCCTAATCTATTTTTCTTGGAAAAAAAATATTCATAAACACATCAATAGAACTTTTCTTGTCAAATAAAACAGTTGACATGAAGATCAATTTTTTTTTTATTATTATTTGAATGTGACAACTTTCTCATTCTTCTTTGTTTTTCTTCTCTCAAACTGAAAAAAGGAGCAAAATAAAAACTTATACCAAAAATAAAATTTTAAAAAATAAAAGATCCATAAAGGAATAAAAAAATAGGTGGATCAAAATGTGTTTTTAATTCATTATTGGCCACATGTTTTTTTTATTATTATTTTTGGTATGTTTTCTTTTAATCATATCACTCTAACACAAATTAAAACCTCTTATTAAATTGGTCTAAAATAAGTCTTACCTCTAAACTTCAATAGCATGCAAAAAATAACTAACAACCAACTCAAAAGAGGATTCAATTGAAAACAAAACCAATAATCAAAAATATATAAAATATTTATTGGATGTATAGTAAATTGAGAAAGGAGCTATAATTTTTTGTTTATAGTGAAATAACCACATGTTTTTAGTTATCTAGCATAGTGGTTGTAATAACTATGAGAAATTTTGATGTGTTTATATTAAAAATAATTTTTCTAAACTAAAAAACTATTATTTTAATATATAGCTTTAAAAAAATTCATACCATAATTATATAGCACCAAACGAAGGCTCGAATAATCATGGAAAAAGGTAATTGAAAAGAAATTATACAGTCCCACGGGTGGTCTTAAGGTTGTTAATTCTGTTTTGGTTGGTGCTTTGTTTTTTCAATTGGAACAAAATATTTCGGTTTTGGAGCGTTTTGGTGTGCCGTTTCAGATTGTATTGTTTATATATATAATTAAATATATTAATTCAAAATTTTTTTAGTTCAAATCCAAAAATAAAAATATTTAGAATTGTGGAATTTAATCTAAAAAAAGACATAGTAAAATAATTTTTCTGAACAAACATTATAAACATGTATAATATTATGAGAATGTCATCATCAATCTCGTAAGGTCATTACATTTTCTGATTGCTTTGAAATTTTAGCATAATATATATAAATATGTCAAGAGACTCCTCGTAAAAGTTTATCTTAATCTAACTGTTGGACTAACAGATATGATTGATATTGTAAAATTAATCATTATTCTAAAAAAATATTATTTGGACGAAACGGAATGGGTGGAACGAAACTAGAATGTTCCGACCGAAATTTAAGCGGAATTTCTAGAATGAGCAGAACTTTTAATCGAGGTAAAAACTACATCGTTTTATCTTATTTTTTAACTAATATAAAACGTTTCAGCCGATACAAAACAAAATTAATAATAGAGGTTTTGATACAAATATTTATTAAAAAACTCATTTAAGTATGTTTTTAGATGAGAATGACTTCACATAAGAACGCCATTCATGCAAGTGTATGTTGGTTCGTGGGACATGGGTGCTTGCTTTTGTTCTTGACCACAACTTTTGGGGTGTTATTATTATTATTATTATTATTATTATTTTCAAAACATTACATGTGGTTAGAAGAATGTAGTATAATTGAGAAAATAATTTATAGAAATTGCGCAAAAAATATAATTTTTTTTGTGAAGGTAGCTCTGTCCACATCAACAGAACCTTCATATTTTTTTATTTATTTTAGCGCATATCAATTTTTATTGTTGTATAGTTATATAAAACAATTCATTAAAATAAGTTATAATACCTATCGGGGTCTATGATATGAGTTAAAGGTATAATAGATTAACACAAGTCCACCTAAATTGGTCTAAAATATTATTGTATTATTTTATAAAAAGAAAGGGTTACAAGAATGCAATCTTGACAATTCATTAAAATAAGTTATAATACCTATCGGGGTCTATGATATGAGTTAAAGGTATAATAGATTAACACAAGTCCACCTAAATTGGTCTAAAATATTATTGTATTATTTTATAAAAAGAAAGGGTTACAAGAATGCAATCTTGATTTATTTTTTTTATAAAACAAGTCAACCTCCATTATATTCAATTTCAAACGTGAGCAAGGTAAGCATCCGGATATGGAGACTTTAGATTTGTTCATTGGGATGAGTTAGGTTTGATGATATTAAGAAAAAAATTGTCCCCAATAGATATGATGTGACGTGATGACAATAATCTTATGATATGTACGGCAAATATTAAGTTCGAGTTAGGACATGCATCCCCTTATAAAAACCTAAGACAGTCAGAGTTTTACTCGCTCACCTGAACCTATAAAATATGTTTTTCGAGGATGAAATTTCCTCGTGTAAAAAATGTAATCCATGACAACACATAATCAATATTCTATTCTTAAGAAAAATATTTATTATCCCAATCTGAAAAAAAAATACAACATTCTTCTTGTGAACATATATTATATATACTAATGGATTTCCAATCCCACATTCAAAAAATAAAAAAAAATATTTTAGTTTTTATATAGAAAACTTTGATATGAATCTTTTCTAACGTGTTAGTGAAAAAATATTTTCCCCTCACTTATAGAAACTTCAATTATAGCAAGAAAACCTAGATTTGTCCTTAAATATCCTGTGATTCGTGGACCAGAATCAGGGAGAGTAATCAAAATATAAAACTTTGTTTCCTTTTCAACCAAAAAAAAAAAAGTTGAAAGGTTGAATTCTAGTTATGGTAGTAGTTAAAAATGGACAATTTAATTTATGCCAAAGGATGAAGTGGAATCGAGAAAATAATATACATGCACAAGAAATCACGAGGACAACAAAAAAGCGCCTTATGATTATGAACAAAACAATAATTTTGACTAATTAATTAAATATATAAAATTACCAGGGGTGACTAGACTTCTTTGATTTTTTTTTTTTGAATAACATGGGAACCACATGACCCGGAGACTTCTTTGATGTATACACCTAGCAGTCAACAAATTTTTATATTTGATATGTATACATTTTAGAGAAATTATCTGGTCAATGACAAATATAATAACATATATTTTTTGGTCGTGTCAATTAAAATTAAAATAAGCCAACAAAATCTATATGTCAATTACAATATAGAGGCTACCGGGTTAATATAATCTTTATATGGCCGTGTCTGTATGATCTACAATTCCATGCATGCTTGATTGCTCATAACCTACTACAATGTAAAGTTGAAAGTTGAAATTCAGTCTATAAAAAATCATAACTTTAAGAGGAAAAAATCATCAAGTTAAGTGGGCTTTAAACTTAAGCTATATGTGTTCGCTTACTCCACTTGACATAACATAAGTTCAGGGCTTGGTACTAGGTTTTAATTTATTATAAATTATAATATAATTTTAGCTCATAAAGATTAATTTTTAAGTCATCTCATAAACAAATTGTTTGAATGATCATCTTTCTCTAATAAACAAAGGGTTTAACTTTAATAATTATCATAATTAATTATGCATAAGTTTTGATTCCAAATTCCATTATAAAAAAGTTGAAGAGGGGGATTATTCTCCTTTATGTTTTCAATTTATGAAACCTTTGGTCTTTCTCTTAGTTTTTACTCTATTTTACTTTTCTTCTACAATTTAGGTTCTGATAATTTATTAAGAATATCATAGGGGACATTTCGACGAACTATGAGTAAAGGATAAAGAAAGAAAAAAAAGTCACCAATTTTTTTAAAGATAACAAGAAAATAAAAAAAAACTAGAAGATATGGAGGCCTTAAGTCTAAATTACACAAACATAAAAAAATAAAACATATAGATTAAATACTTGACATGAACTCATCTAAATGTCATCATTGGCCACCACCTTCAAGGATTTTTTTAATATAGCATGTATACATGCCAATTTAAACCAAAATGATATATAGAATTACATGTAAACAATATGATGAGTAAAGCCTGGCAAAATAAATAAAATATGACAAACAAATTACAAAAAAAAGTTTAAAATAAAAATCTAAACAAAAATCAATTGATCACCAACCTTATTTTTCTTAAGCTTTATCTCCTAACAACATCATACCCTATGATTGCTATACAACAACATGGACTCCGACACTTCAAGACATATATAATATGCATAAACATTTAAATAGACTATAATATTAGTATAGATATATCAAAATATTTAGACCTTCCCCCCTAATACATTGGGACGAATGAGGAGACTTGACCTTCTTGTTCTCTTTGATCTATTTGTGATGGTGATGTTATTTACCATAAAACAAGGAAAACATCAAGGAAATTTTCATTGTGATTTGTTGTTATTGTTTTCACTATTTTTGTTTGTTATTTTAGAGTGATCACTTTGTGTTGTTGTTGTTGTTGTCACCATAATGATCAAAGATATTTTTGTTGTTTGTTATGTTTTTGTCATTATAGTTAAAGGTTGTGTTGTTTATTTTTGTTTTTTGTTATTGGTGTTGATATTTTTAATGAGAGAAAGTAGGGTTAAATGCCTTGTTGTTGATTGTTATTAAGGTTGTTATCAATGTAGTTAGGAAACTATTTGGTGGTTATTTTAGAGTTTAGGTGCTGGAATTAAAAGTTACTCTTGTTTTTTTATATGTGTGGTTCCATTTTTAAGTCTACAAGAAAGAAGACAATATGGTTTGAGATTTAACTAAATTTTATGTTGTCGTGGCTAGTGATTGGGAGTAGGAATTGCTTGTTCAAAATAGTGACTGTCTCGAGTTATTTAGTATAGTGTTGATAATATCTGATGAATAATATGATATTATTGGTCTTATGTTTAATAATTTCAATTGGAGGATAAAATTAGAACAAATTAAAACTTGCATACCAAAATTATTAAAGGAACCAAAATAAACCAAATATCAAAAGATGAAGGACCAAAATGAAACTTACCGTATACAATCAATTTCAATTGAAGGGCATAATTGAAAATAACCAATTTTTTCATTGAAAAATCAGTAAGAAAATCAAAATCAAAACCTCAGGGACTAAAATGCAACCACAACAAATATAAGGGACTTGAATGTACTTCCTAGAAGCAGGAGAGAGAAAAGAGGGGGGAAAGAAAAACGTTCACTAGCGATTATCGGACCATATTAAAAGTACACGCGCCACTCAGGGAGGAAGAAGAAATTGATGTGCACCCATAGACACGGCGGTATACTAGTTTTGACCATCGTATGACACCGCATGCGCCATCTGAAGGACACGTGCGTGCAGAGCACAGCAGGCGCGTCCGTACGACGCGCTTGTAGTGTTCCGGAAAAAATAATATTAAAAATTAGGTCAATTACCCATATACTCTTGTACCCATCGGTATCTATGAAAAATCGGGGGTGCAAGTGCTGGAATACCCCCGGTGCCAGGTGTTGTTTTTTGTCGTTTTGTGGGGTCATTTCTGTCGTTTCATTGTGCAACAAATCTGGTAATACCATCCGTGTCCCGTGGAAAATTCGAAAATACCCCCGGTACAGGGGCTAAATTTTTTTGGATTTGGGGGTAAAACGATAATTTTACTGTAGCAATGAATAGTGAACTGAGTCTGGGTGAATAGTGGAAAAAGGCATAGTAAAAACGCAACGCCATTTATTGTATAGTTAATGTTGGCACTTCTAAAGCACAACATGTTAAATTGCCTAACTTTAAAAATGTGAAAGTTTAAATGACACACTTTTGATGCATGATATCTAGTAAATATTGTGCTTTAGAAGCACAACATCCAGTAAATACTGCATTTCAGAAGTGTGATAATATGAAAGTGTGTTATTTAACCAATATTTTTTTATGATGGTGTTATTATGCAAACAAACAAAAAACTTTTAATTTACCATGTTAATTTCTTAAACAAATATTTTGAAAAAAAAATTCTATTAACTACTCTCTCTCGCTCTATGCTTTGTTCCCTCCCTTGATATTGCTTTTATCCACATAGCCACGCAATACTCCAAAGATGCTTATAAGCATAAAATGAGCGACCCTTTTGAGTAGATAATGCCATATTTAACTTTTATTAATATATGGTTTATGAGAGAGTAGTGCTTTGCTTTTAGCAAAAGAGAAAAGAAGCAACTATAATGGTCTCTAATGCTATGTGTTCCCTCAAAAATTAAAGGGTTCGATGGTGAAAGAAGAGAAAACATATACCCCTAACTTTCACTTTGACGAACATCTTTTGATCCCAAAACGTATACAGATTTAGGAAGAAGTAACAATTATGAATGCATTTTGTTACAGTTATTATCCTTTATTTCAAACGAAGTTAAGCGATATTGGGGAGGGATGTTAGCAAGGGTGTGGTCTAAGCAACCATCTTTATTTCAAACTCTCCTTTTCTGGTGTAGCAGAATACTTTGTTGTTCAACTTATTTGGCGCCCTTTGTATTTCTTTTTAGGCCATTGAAGAGAGAAGCTTTTTGACCGGCGAGAAAGAATAAACAGTCCGAAGTTTAGATTAGTTGTTGTCAAGCATGAACTACTTGGGTTCCCAGATATACTAAACAAGAAATTGGCTGTCCCTCATATTCCACACAACCATTTCAGTTTTATGCATGTTAAGGTTTCTCTTTAATGAGTGATTAGCCCCGGGGTTTAGGGTTTAAATTAATCGTATTCTCTTCATTCAAATGACACTAGTAATATAAGTTGGCTTTTTTGGAAATACCTACACATATATTGTTGGCAGAATCTAAACAGCTTTGCCGGATAGATTATGTGATGGTAGTGCTAGTATTCCTGACCTCATTGTGGACATGATAGTATCTCATGGAACTGTTGAAAAAAGGGCAAGAAACAGCAAAACACGAGAATATTTACATGGGATTGTGGAAAAATTACAGCAACAAAGGAATTTAAACATTCCCAACGATGACAAACCCTTGTTATTTCTCGTGTCATGTGCAATGATTTTTCCTGCATGGCGTTGAATGACTTGATTCTATTTTCTTCCCGGCCAGTTGTCTTGTAAAGAAAAAATAACGTTCTTTTTTTGCTGGCTTGGCTACAACTCATGGGGATGGCCTTGTAAAGATCTTGTACTGATTTGCATCAGCATTAACATTTATCATGTGACTGTTCTAAGTCAGATCTCTCTTTCTATCTTTGGATTCCTCTATCATTTTGTTTTGTGGTCTACTTTTCTTACAAGGACAAGGGAACGATATTGAGATCGAAAGTATTTCGGGTGCTGAACACTGATTTTTCATGAAAGGAAACGGCTAAAAGTGGAAGACTGAAATGCTGTGTACAGAAAATAATATGTTTTGGTTTGTTTATTTTGAAAATATGGTGTTAGACTTGTAGTAGTGGTGTAGCTCTCCTTGCCATGACTAGGCACGCTAGCTAGGAGTAAAACCATGTAATAACATTTTATTATGTGAGCATTTTAATCGTAAAATCTATATGGAAGAGCTAAATTGTTGATATGTTTTTTTGAATAGTGTATGTATGGTCATATTGTGAAAGCATGTATTGTCATGGCAATGTCCTCGTAAGCAAGTCAATTAAAATACCATAAATTGAGCATCTTATGTTTAAATTCAAATGATCCCAAAATTTGTATTTTGATAATAGACAACAGGAGTTGCGAATAGTCACTATAAAGATAGATAGGAAACTTTAACTAGTGAATAAAAGTCATATTAAACCCTATACGTTTATATGGTTGAATAATGTTAGACGAGTTTCCTTAAGGTTCGCCTCTCATGAGAGAGATACAATACCATATTGATTTGATACTAAGTTCCAACTTGCAAAACAAAGCAACTTATAGACTAAGCACTAAAGCCAAAGAATTGTATAGACATGTGCTGCAATTGCTAAATAAAAGGTATATCCAGAAAAAGTAGGGTAAGGTGTATATGTGTAGAAAGTTGGGGATTTAGCAAGATCATTATAAAATATAAGTACCATATACCATGTCTAAATGACATGTTAGACTATTTGGTAAAGTCTAAGGTATTATCCAAAATACATCTTAAGACTAGGTATTATAAGATATTCAAACCTCATAATTGGTTATATGAGTGGATGATCATGTCATTTGGATTGTCGAATGCTCCCAACATATTCATGAGGTTCATGAATCAAATATTAAAATCAATTATAGATAAATTTGTTATGGTTTATTAAGATCAATTTCTTTATATCACTATATGCACCATCAAATCTCTAGATATCAACAATCTAGCATAATTCCCTAGTTTTTGTGTTCTTCCTTTTTATTTTTAGATTTCTTGCTAATTTTAGATGATGTTATAGAAATGTGTACATTATATAAAATACATATGTAGTTTTTTCATGTATTGTCAAAGCCCCTTAATTCTTACAAACAAATGTGTTTGAAGGACTTGACCTAGCAATAACAAGGGAGGAAATACTTAAAATAGGTAATTTTATTTTATGGTATCATCAAAACTACCCCATTTCCAATGACACCTTTTATATATACAAGTATCCATAAAAGTAGTTTGTGGGTGTAGCTTGACACATATCCTTGGGCATAATTGTGGAGCATGGTTGTAGGCTTAGTCGTAAACATAGGCATAAACATGGGCGTTGGTGTATGCATAGTTGTAGAAATATTAGGAGTACTAATTAATTATAAAAGAGAAAAATGAAATTATAATTGATATTTTTATAACATTTTAGTACAATCATTTATAAGATAATTCATTTTTTATACAATCAAATTTATTTATAATTGTTAAGAAAGTATAAATAACATGACTTTCATATGTATGTATGTATTCATATGTATGTATGTATGTATGTATGTATGTATGTATGTATGTATGTATGTATGTATACAATTCATCATATTATTTTCAAATTTGATTTTTATTTATGAGAATATTTGTTCGAATCACCATACATCAATGGATGGTGAGTAATTCTTATTTATAACCATTTACAGAGTAAAGGAATTATGATAGAATAAAGGAATTTACTACAAATCAAATAATATCAGTTACGAAAGGAAATCAGAAATAAATGTCTACAAATGAATATCCTTTAACTATGATTAAAGTTGTGGATTCTCAACACCCCCTACAAGTTGAGTGTCAGATTGGAGCAGACATGAAGCTTGGATCGGAAAAATTCAAAGAGAGGTCAAGAAACACTTTTGGTGAAGATGTCACCAACTTGAAGGTGAGAGGGCACATATTGGGTGTGAAGTTTGCCAGCGACAACAAGTTTCCAAAGAAAATGGTAATCGAGTTCAACATGCTTGGCCCGTTTGTGGGAAACAAGATTAGAGCTTAAGAAAATAGCACTTTTATTATCACATAAGAGCAGAGGCTGCTGTGAAATGGGAACCTTGAGGTCATGCAGAAGATGCGTGATCCAAAGAAGTTCAGTAGTAGTCATGGCAAGGGCACGATACTCAGATTCATAGCTGGAACGGGAAACAATAGGTTGCTTTTTTGCAATCCAATAGACGAGATTGTTACCAAGATAAATTGAATAGCCAGATACGAAACGTTATGTATCAGGGCAACCAACCCCAGTCAACATCTGAATAAGCTACCAGTGCACCAGGAGTAATGGATGGGCAAAGTGTAAGACCAAAGTGGATGGTGCCTTTAACATACCAAAGAATACGCTTGACAATAAGAAAATGATCAGCAATAAGGACGTGCAAAAATTGGCTGACAGAGTTGACAACATGGGCAATATCTGGACGTGTGATTGTCAAATATTAAAAAGCACGAACAAGAGATTGATAGAGAGTACAATCAGAGAACCGAGAACCATCAGCAATTAATTGTTGAGAAACAACCATTAAAGTGTGGATAGGTTTGCTTTTGAGCAATTGAGCACTAGTAAGAATATCTCGAGCATATTTTAGTTGACTGAGAAATAGACCATTAGGAATGAGTAAGGATTCTAGACCAAGAAAGTAACTGAGGGAGGAGAGAAGGATTATTGTTAGTAACAATGATGTCATCAACATAAAGAAGCAAATAAATGATATTAGACTACTGATGAAATACAAAAAGAGAAGTATCAGCGCGGTTGCAAGAGAAACCAAGTGTGAGAAGAAAGGAGATGAAATGCTAAAACTAGGCACAAAGAGCTTGCTTTAAATCATAGAGGCCTTTGTTTAACAAACAAACATGACTGGGAAAACAAGGATCAATATACCCAAAAGGTTATTCCATATAGAAATGTTCTATTTAGTAATACTGCCATTAAGAAAAGTATTCTTGATATCAAGTTACCAAAGGGGCCATTTATTGGTGACAATAAGAGAGAGTACAACACTGACAGTAGCAACTTTGACAACTAGGCTAAAAGTGTTAGTGTAGTCCAGTCCAGGTACTTGGGTATAGCCTTTAGCAACAAGGCAAGCTTTGAGTCACTCTACGGTTCTGTCCGAAAAATATTTGGTGCGAAATACCCATTTATAGCCCACAATGTTGGTGTTGGTCGGGCTAGGAACTACGGTCCAAGTAACTTTTTGATGTAAAGCCTGAACTTCATCCATGGCGACAAGCCAAGAAGGGTTCTTGGTAGCAGATTTGAAGCCCTTAAGTTCAATGGATGTAAGAAGAGTAGAAATGAGACTAGAGGATCCTTAGACACCAAGATTTGTAGGATGACGAGTCTTGAAGATGCCAGTTTTAGCTCGTGTGATCATAGGATGAGATCTCAAGGAAGAGGAGGATGTAGTAGTAGGCGCAGTAGAAGGAGGTGGATAGCAGAGAAGAACCTATAATAGAATTATCAACCTACACAGATCATCCTCAAGTTACTATAACCAACAAAAAAGCAAGGAATACTGCAAGGACAAAGCTTGTTAGGCATCACGTAAAGAAAGATAAACCCGACAACCAAAGAGATGAAAATTCTCATCATATGGAGAGTGCTCATAGAGGAGTTCAAAAGGAGACTTACCAACAAGAAGTGGAGTTGGAAACCGGTTGATGATATAGGCTGTAATGCTAAAATCATCAACCTAGAAACGAGAAGAAAAGTGAGAGTGGAAGAGAAGAGCCAATCCTGTTTCAGTCACATGCCGATGCTTTCTCTCAACATGACCATTTTAAGCAGGTGTATATTCACAAGAGAGTTAATGATAAATGCTGGAAGTACGTAAGTGAGTTTTGAAGTAGGTGCTAGTAAATTAGGCACTGCCATCACTTTGAATAACTTTGATGCGAGCAGAATGTTAGTTTTCCACAAATTTTTGAAATTGAAGAAAAAAATCAAAGAAATCATATTTAAATTTCAAAGGATAAAGCCAAATGAATCGGGAATAATAATAAATAAAAATGACATAATAAAGAAAACCTGAATTAGACTTGACAGGGGAAGGGCCCCAAAGATCGCAATGAATAAGATCTAATACATGTGACGACTAATGTTCATTTCAGGAATAAGGCAATTGATGATTTTTTGCAAGTTGACATGTACTACATAGTGAGGGAGAAGGCAATAAAGATGTAAGAGAAAATATCCTTTTTTATTTAGAAAAGAAATAACAGAATGATTCATAAGGCTTAGGCGAGCATGCCATAAATCATATGAAGCACATAGCATTTTATTTTTAAGGACATAAATAAAGGTAGAGTTGCCGCGCTCCAGCACATATAGCCCTCTATCTCTTCTACCGATTGCCACCACCTTTCCTATTAGGCAATTCTGGACAGTAAAAAAATTTCCATTGAAGGTAACGGAAAGAGAAAAATTGGACGTTAATTTACTAATGGAAAGAAGATTTTTAGTGAGATATGGGACAACTAGTACATCTAATAAGTGAATATTTGGAACAAGAGAAAGAGTACCAGTATGGGTAATGGGTAAAGAGGCATCGTTTCATATGATCACAGAATCATTACCTATGTAATTTTTGGACTGATCCAAATTGGTTGAATCAGTGGATATATGAGCTGAAGCTCTAGTATCTAAATACTAGTCAGAAGCCTCGGGTTAAGAAGCCTCAGGTCCATAAAGGGAAAAAGAAGCATTGAAAGCTTCGATAAAGTGAGCAGATGGGTTTGGCTGAACATATCATTGGTTGCAGCGATTGACATAGTGGCCCTCCATGTGGCAGATATGGCAGCGAGGTGGACGATGACCTGGACCAGAGTGGGTTCATCCCTGATTGGAGAGATTATTGTCTTGGGAAGGAATCGGCCTCGCTAGTTGCTGCGGGAGACTAAGGCAGTGCCATGGAAAGTGTTGCGACCATGATTGGTGGCTGTGAAAGTCACGGTGGAGGAATTAGAAGATTTAAAGGAGTGATGGAACAACACAAAGCTCTCGACTTTGGAAATTAAATATGCAAAACAGGGAAGAGAGGTGAGAGCCATCTGGGTAGTGGAGAAATTGGTGCCCAGTACACAAAGGAACCAATGCACTTTGTTAGTGTCTTCAACAGGTCTTCCAATGGAATGAAGTTGATCACAATGGGTTTTGAAAACACGAGCATACTAAGCAACAAGTTTAGTGTCACGTTTAATTGTTTCCAAATCATCTTTGAGTCTTAGTTCACGTTTCTTTGAATGGTGATCATGTGAATTAATGTGTTGAAAGAGAGAAGATGAGAAGAGAATTAAGAGGCCATTGGTATTGCTTGAACCAGAAAAAGAGACTATGTCACCAGAATGGATGAAGAAGGATCGGAGTTGCTAAACCGGAGATAGCTCCGATACTATGAGAATATCTGTTCAAATCACCATGCATCAAAGGCTGGTGAGTAATTCTTATTTATAACCATTTACAGAGTAAAGGAATTAATTATAGAATAAAAAAAATTGATTACAACAAGTAATATAAGTTATGAAAGGAAATCAGAAATAAATGTGTACAATTGAATAGCCTTTAATCAAAGATCAAATAATGTATATATGGTAACTATTATTAAGACTGGATTCTCAACAATTTGGTTTCAAACTAATTTTTTATAATATATAAAATAATTCTAAGAATTACGGTATAGTTTATGGATCGTATCCTATTCTTTTTGTTTTTTAATTATCATATTATCCTGCCATGTTATCTCTGTATTACATATTTATGTTCGTGCTTCATAAGTGACTGCCTCTCTAGCCTCCCTTGGCTCCGCCATGTCTGGGATGATATGGGACACATGTTCATAGTTAAGTCGAAATGGTAGAAACCTAAACAATCTCATCAAACATCACCCTTGGACCCGGATGATTTGGTTATCATATCTCCATTAATTTCTTCGTATTTTGAATCAAGGGGAGAGTCTTGAAAGCTGCAACTTTATGAAATAATGGAGAGAGAGAGAAGAGAGAACGAGGGAAAGTCTGTATGAGCTGTTACAATCCCCATGCAATCTGTGTGTATATATATATATATATATATATATATATATATATATATATATATATGCGTGCATTAAAAGCTTCAAGTTTTGTGAATATTAATGTAAATGTGCAATAAATATATACCACTAATGGAAACACTTTATTTCTTGTCTTTGAGCCCGGAAGAAAATCGTACACAGTTCCCGATTCTTTCAGACACATATTCCTCCATTCGCTTTTCTTTGGAGGATGGAGAAAAAGATATCACATCCTCTCTTTAGCCACCCTTTTTCTAAGCCAAATTCTCAATTGAAATTGAGTTGAAATTCCAAAATGACCCCCTTCTTTTTACTGAGCCCTCTCAGAAAACTTATAATTCAGAGGCTTTTTAAATCTTAAGCTACACAGTATGAAGCGTGCATTATACTTCATAAAATATGTATTGCAGATTGAGAGCACTATGAATTCACAAAATAGAACATAAAGGGTGGCAAGAGTACAGCAACTAGATTTAATTTGTTGGTTCCATATGAAGAAAATAAAAAATCAAATGATAGCACGGTTGGAATCGTTTTCTAATTTTGACTTCCTTCCCAATATTAATTGGCAGCGAGGGCACCAAATAATAAATGCAATGCAGACTTTAACTTACTGATTTGCTGCTTTAACGTGACTGAATGTGTTGGGATTTGTACTTGGCTGCAGTTGGAATATATGTGTTGATTTTGAGGTTAAATAGCTTAATTAATGTTGCTATGTAAAAGCATATCTATATCAAAACTGAGAGATTTATAGGGCAAAAGCTGAGTTGCCTTTGATACTGCTGCATTCGTCCTGCTTGTCAGCACATGCATTCCACTTTCCACTACAAAATCGACTTTGGACCCCATATTTTACCTCAATCACAAGAAAAGCATACCTAAATTTCCATATATTTCACAAGAATCCACCCTCACTCTAATTATAAACAAATAAATAAATAAAAATTCCTGATCCACCACAAACCATCCAAATATCTGTCATTCCTCCTACAATGATGACGAGTTCTTCATCCATCAAGCTAGCTCAGTTCATAAGAAGCAGATGAAACTAGAAGCCTTTCTTGATCTCACTCAATTCTTAAACTTCCATTGACTTCATAATTTCTCGTCGAATAACAAGCCAAGCCCCTGAGACAGAAAATGAGAGCAGGAGGCTGCACAGTGCAACAAGCTCTAACAGCAGAGGCAGCCAGTGTTATTAAACAAGCAGTAACTCTTGCTAGAAGGCGAGGCCATGCACAAGTCACTCCTCTCCATGTCGCCAATACCATGCTTTCGGCCTCCACTGGCCTGTTGAGAACAGCTTGCCTTCAGTCGCACTCTCACCCTCTTCAGTGCAAAGCCCTAGAGCTTTGCTTCAATGTCGCGCTTAATCGCCTCCCTACATCAACCTCAAACCCTATGATATGTACTCCCTCTCGGCAGTTTCCTTCAATCTCCAATGCCTTAGTCGCAGCCTTTAAGCGCGCTCAGGCTCACCAGCGGCGTGGATCTATTGAGAACCAGCAGCAACCTCTCCTGGCAGTGAAGATAGCATTGGAGCAGCTGATGATATCCATTTTAGATGATCCTAGTGTTAGTAGAGTCATGAGAGAAGCTGGTTTCTCCAGTACTCAAGTGAAAAGCAATGTTGAGCAATCTGTTTCCTTAGAAATATCTCCACAAAGTGCTCCTTCTGTGAGTAGCATGTCCAAAGAAAACAATCGTTCAGTCCTTCCACCAGAGTCTGCAGTACCTTCTAGTCAAGTTGGAGCACAAAGCAGCAGTTTTAGATCCAATTAGAAATGAAGATGTTATGTGTGTTATAGAGAATTTAATGAACAAACGGAGGAGAAATTTAGTTATCGTAGGGGAATCTCTGGAAAGTTTAGAAGTCTTAGTTAAAGGAGTCATGGACAAAGTTCAAAACGGAGATGTTACTGAGGGCTTGAGGGAAGTTAAGTTCTTAACTATTCCAGTTTCCTCTTTTGGCAATTTCTCCAGGGTAGAGGTAGAACATAAACTTGAGGAGCTTAAACGCCATGTGAGAAGCTACTTGGGCAAAGGAGTTGTTTTGCATCTGGGAGATCTTAAATGTGTTATTGAGAATAGGGTCCGGTAGTTCATCAGGTCATGAGCAAGAGAGGTGCTATTTCTGTCCAATGGAGTACCTGATCATAGAACTTGGCAAATTTGCTTGTGCAATTGCAGACAACAACGGAAGATTTTGGCTTATGGGGGTTGCCACTTTCCAAACTTACTTGAAGTGTAAATCAGACAATCCATCGGCAGATACTGTTTTGGGTCTCCATCCACTTACAATTCCAGCCGGAAGCTTACGCCTGAGTCTCATCAGTGACAGGTGAACAGTTAGTAAAGCTGCATATGTATAGCAAATATTTGAGTATGTATTTTTGCTTTCTATTACTTGAACTTCTTCTGAACTAATTAAATGAATTTGTTTTTCAATTACTTTTTTATATATACAAAAAACGTTGATCAATGAAAAGTACTTCAAATAAAGTGATCTTCTACTCCATTTGCTTGATTCTTTTCTGGGAAATCAAAATTCAAGTTTGTTAAGGGAAATAAAAGCTATATAGACGTATAGAACTTTAATTTTGTGATTTAAATGTAAAATGAGAAAAAATTCATCACTTTTTACTTGGTAAGTAGAAAGGGAAGGGAGAGGTATACCTCCCCAGCAAGCTGTAGCTAGACCCATTTTATTATTATCAACTTCATCATTTACCACTTTTACATGATCACCAAAGCCTGATAATATCTTCATTTACCTTTTTCTTCAGTGATCTACTGAGTCAGTCTACAAGCAACAAAGCTGAAAATGGGTGCAGAAGCTGGATTATAGTTGAAGGTGGGAAGGAAAAACATTTCACTTCTTGTTCTGATTATTCAGCTAAGTTTGAGACTGAAGCTCGAAGCTTACCAGGTAGTACCTGTAATAGTGACTCCACTTCTACCCTTCCTGCATGGCTTCAGAAATACAAAAATGAGAAAAGAGAACAAAATAGTGCTGATCAGGTAATTATAAGTAGTTAGTCACATTTTGGACCTTCTGTAATACAAAATTTTACAAATCCAGTCGAAATATCGTGCAAGTACACATAATGTTGAGCACTGACTTGTTTTTTTTTATCGATTTCTCGATCTCTTCCAGGATTCTCTGCCAAACAAATTTCTATGCAGAAAATGGAACTCATTTTGCAGTTCAATGCACCAACAAAACTACTCTTCTGAGGACACCATCACATTTTCTTCTGTATCACCTTCTTCTTCCACTTCATATGACCATCAAGACCCTAATTTGTACCGAAACCAAAATGAATGGCCCACTGTTGAACAGAAACAGTCATCTAGGGACCACCATTTCTGGATCAACAAGTGCAGCATTGAACCAAGCTTGAGGAAGTACATTCCGGAGCATAAAGATCATACCAAACAACTACCATTTTCATCAAATACTAATTCTACTCCGAACTCAACTTCCTCAGGTGATTTCATGGAAATGGAGTATCTCCACAGGTTCAAGGAGCTGAATGCTGAGAACTTGAACACCCTATGCAATGCATTGGAGAATAAAGTGCCGTGGCAGAAAGATATAATCCCTGAAATAGCAAGCACTATCTTACAATGCCGGTCTGGCATGACAAGAAGAAAGGGGAAGGTAAAAAACAGTGAGGCCAAGGAAGAAACTTGGTTTTTGTTTCAAGGAGTAGATATGGAATCTAAAGAGAAGATAGCTAAGGAATTGGCTAGGCTAGTTTTTGGCTCCCATGAAAGCTTCATTTCGATTTCTTTAAGCTGTTTTTCCTCTACAAGAGCAGACTCAACCGAAGATTTTAGAAACAAAAGAACAAGAGATGAACAAAGTTGCAGCTACATCGAGAGATTTTCTGACGCAGTATCACGCAATCCACATAGAATTTTCTTAGTGGAAGATGTCGAGCAAGCAGATTTTTTCTCTCAAATTGGTTTCAAAAGGGCTATTGAAAAGGGAAAAATAACCAATTCCAATGGTCAAGAAGTTGGCCTTAGTGATGCTATCATAATCTTGAGCTGCGAAAGCTTTAGCTCAAGATCAAGAGCCTGCTCTCCTCCAATCAAGCAGAGAACAGATGGATCACATGAAGAAGAGAGCAGTGCTGGTGCTGCATTAATGGAGGGCACAAGCCCTTGTATTTCTCTGGATTTGAATATTTCCATCGAAGATGATAGCGTGGAAGATCAGTCAATCGATGACATTGGCCTTCTTGAATCCGTTGATAGACGGATTATCTTCAAAATTCAAGACTTTTGATGGATAGAAAATTCAGAATGAATCATGTCATATCAGGTGGCCTTGATCTTGTTTGATTTTCTATTTGATTGCTGTTTGATAAATTTTTAGCGTTTTGTAGAATCCCTTAGGGAGATTATGTAAATCACTAAGTACATTATTATCCATTATGCTTGTGTAATGCCTTTTATATATATATATATATATATATATAGATATATATATAAAGATATATATATATATATATATATATATATATATATATATATATATATATATAAAGAGTTGTTAAGGTTGATAGGGGGAAGGTCTGGTTCGACGGTTGGTGAGGCTGAGAGGGAACGAAGGAGAAGGAGAAGGCTGGTGGCTTTATTAGATAAAGAGAACGGGTGGAATTTTCAGGGTTAGTTTTGTTTTGTGTTGGGAGAGAGAGTGTGTAAGAATAATTTTTGCCCCCAAAAGTATTTTTTTTCTTTTATTTTCTCGCCCAGTCATAGTCTTCTAAACATGTGTTTATATGGGTGAAAAATAATTTTTTTAGTCCTTGTTCCTGTTTTTTTTAACTTTTTTTTTTAAATAGAAAAACATCGAAAATCCAATCAAAGCTAAAAAAATCAATAATTTTAAAAATGATGAGTTGAAAAAACATTAAAAATTAAAATAATTTTGAGACGACGCTGAAAAATACTGAAAATAAAAGCAAATGTATCAAGAAACATATTTTTTGGTTTTTTGTTTTCAAAATACTTCAAAAAACAGGGTAAAAAATTAAATAGCTACACATATAAGAATATAAAATAACATAAAAAAAAAGAGAAAGAGTTGCTCTAAGTTTAAAGTTTTTGCATATATTTCAAATTCAATTTAATAGTACATCCTTATAAGGTCTAATGGCTTAGCAAAGATATTGAGTTACTATTTGAGAGTGTAGTTGATGTTATTTTTTAAAGTATGTTTTTTATTTCAGAAATACATCAAAATGATACTTTTTATTTATTTATTTATTAAATATTATTTTTGACATCAACACATGAAAATAATCTAAAAACATTTTTTTTAAAAAATAATTTTAAATAAAAAACAATTTTTTTTTGTTCTTTTCAAAAACACTTTTGAAACGCAAAATAAAATAGGGATCTAAAACACATGCCAATTGACACACCTTAAGAGATGGATTATAATTCAAAGAAAACTCCATAAGAGTAATATATATATATATATATATATATATAAAAGAATGAGCTACTAACCTTAAAACTTAATTGTTTTTGGATGGAATTATAGCCTCTAACTCTTTTGTTCTTTTGTCCCCAAGAACCCTCCTCAATGTAATCCATCCCTCTTTTTCCATAAAACTAAAAACTAAAACAAAAATGAAGAGGCTGACTCGGACAAGGAAAAAGAAGTTAATAAAAAAAAAGGAAAAAGGAAGAACATTATTAATTAAACACAGCTGCCATTCATTGCACTTCCCTTAATTAATAGTTAATGAACATTCAGGTATACCCAGGCAATTATCCCTCAATGATTGTCTGCATCTGTTAAATTGTTCATGATTAATGCGACCATGAAAGTGGCTTCTCACATGAAATAGCACTAAGCTAAATCATCCCATCATGATTAATCTAATTAATTTGCAAATCATAGAGAATCAAACAATAATGCCTTTCCTAGAAAATCTTCTGAGGCTTTTGTGGGTGGAGCACTGGGCCCTATGTACTTGTTGTCTTTTAATTAATCTAACTAAACTTAATCTAAAAATTACAGTACAATATTGCAAGCTTTCAATGAGGATGGTTTTTCACTACCACTTGAACTTTCCCATTTATCTTAGACATGCTTTGTAGTTTTAAAAAAAGTCAGTAAAACTCTAGTTATTTCATAATTGTATAAACTATATATGTTTTAATTCAAACTCAAGACCTACAATATAAAATTTAAACTCTTTGTCATTAAAATTATGTCATTTGGGGTCTTTCAATCATATCTTTAATCTGAAAAAACAATTCTTGGAATTTTTAAGATTAAAAATGAAAGATGGTCTTGTACTGTTGAAAACACCCAGGGAGATAGCAAAATTAATAGTAAGACCCATGTATTCATATACTATGCTAATTGTGTTTATTTTCATTGTTTCTATTATGTATAAATCAGAAACTATTATTATATTATATATGTCCATGAAAAATACTTAGCTCAAATTTCAGCTTTTATAAAATCCAATTAGAAATTTGACTGCATAAATGTCTATTTACATTTTTAAAATTAATGCTTATAGATTGAGTTTTTTAATTGGATTAAGTAAAAGTAATTAAAAATAAATATACTATGGAAAAAAAATCCAAGTAAGATTGTTTTACTTATAAAGTTTCTTTTATTTCAACTTCAACTTTACTATTTAATTTGCTTTTTATTATTTATATAAATGGAAGGACCTAGCTATTACATGCTGAGAATTTTTATAAATGATAAAATATTATTTCAATTCATAGCCCTATATAAGCAAAAAAAACATATAGAATAGGCCGAGGATACTTGGAATTAACAAACTAACAGAAAGAAGCAATAAAAAATCGGGTCTTTAGGGACAAAAACATTACCTCCCTTGAAGTTTTCTATGAAAAGTTGCTACTAGAAAGCCTTTGTAAGCCATTAATTAAGGCCAAAATCCATTTCTAAATCAAGTTTCTAGGAATTCTTTACTTTTAGTTTTTTGTTTATGTTAGTGATAAATACTATGGATTCATCAATTTTGTCATAATTTTCAGTTATGTCTTCCGGTATTTTGTAAGTGCAATTTTTTTTTGTAAGAGTATAAGGATTACTATTTAGTCTTTTGGAACTTCCTTGAAAGCTACTTCCATTTTCATTATTACAAATATATATTGATAAATTCTTAGAAGACTTATATTTATGTTACCCATTCAATTTTTGTTGTTAAATATACTTGCAACCTTGAAATTATACCTAATATATTTTAGCATGTTATTGAGGGGAATAATCTCTACACAAACATTCGGCCAAAAGTGAAGCATTATTGTTTTAATAATATTTAAATCTAAAACCAGAATGAATGAAGTGGTGATTGGTTTATTCAATGGTTCAATAACTTAAAATAGTAGAAACCTAACCATCTAATAGGTGGCTCATTGGTACAAGCTAGAGACTAAAAAGTTTTGTTTTCCTTGTAGTCTCAGGTTCGCCTTATGATTGTTAATATAATGGTTACTAGAAGTTTACATGATCATTAACTTCAGATCTCATGGGATTAGTCAAAGGGCGTGCAAGCTAGTCCGAACACCCACTTTAATCAATAATAATAATAATAAAAAGATCGTAGCAACCTGAGTTGATTACAAAGAATTCCTCTTCATGTATGGAAAAATGAGTTTTCAAATCTTTTTCTGTATCTTGGGGAATATACATCATGGTAGATAATATTGCGTGTTTGTCTTAACATTTTAAAGGAGTTTATTTCTACTTACTATAGAAAGTGTTGCATTATAGGATATATTGTAATTACATTGTATAGTGTTATATACATATATATATATATATATTATGTACATATATATATTGACTAACATAATATGTCAAGCCTCCTTTTATAGTTTGAACTCTACTTGTTATATTCTCTAATTTGGTAGTAGAACCTTTATTTTACTACATTTTGTTTTCAATGAATCGTATCTCTATAGATATTGTACATTAACCTAACCCTACCGCTATTACACCTCGTTGCCTTTTTTCATTCTTAATCTCTCATGCCTTCTTCATGCGTGGCACCACCATTTACAATAACAACCCATAAGTGTTTTTTTTTATCACAACAAAAAATGTTTTTTCTCCTCCCTTCACTACTGCAATTGTTGCTGATAGTTTTTTGGTAGTTGTTATTCCTCTCTCTAACAAGCAACAAGTTATCCTCCCTTTTTAATTAATATTTACTGATGTTTAAAGACCTATTCCCACGTTTTCTTCTACTGGTTTTTATTATTTTTTTCATTTTGTGGGTTCTCATACAAAATAAATATGTTTTTCCCCTCTCGTTGTCATATATGATGTCCTCATTAGTTTTCACCAATTTCAAGTTCTAGTTAAAAGGAAATTCTCTAGCAAAATTAAATCTATTCAAAACTGACTAGGGCAATGAATATAAAAGATTACATAACTTTTTCCAAACTATTGGTATGCACCGAAGAACATAAACATAGACATATTATTAAAATTGTCTTGCTCTTTGTGGTCAATGTAATGACCCTTTAAAGTTGTAGAGTTATGCCTTTGAAACCTCTATGTAAATAATTAATCATATGTCTACACTAGTTTTGCATTTTTACTCTTTGTACACCTGATTAATTATTTTTTTGTGTATTGTTGGGTGTTCTATTTTGCTTTTCTTCATCCATATAATGCTCATAAGTTAGATTATTGCTCCACCCCATATGTATTTGTAGGTTATAGTTCTTCGTATTTGGATTATAGTTGTCTTGTCTTGACATGTTCTCTCAATAAATTTACATTTCTCATCATGTTTGATATGAACATCAATTTCCTTTTATTGACTTTGAATAGTTAGCCCACTCTCTTATGTCTTCAACTATACCATTATAAACTATATGACTCTCATCTATTAATTACTTTTTTACCTTCATTTCATCATTTCTTTCATGCCTCACACCTTTTATAATCTTTCAACACTTCCCTCACACTTTTTTCCTCTATTGCCACTTACATTTTTTTTCTTTTTATCATCATTTAGGTTCAAGTTATGTACCTTCAAGCTCACAAGAGTTTGCCTTCATTGCTACTATTGCTTATCCAGTTTCTCTTTGTTTACATCACCTTCCAAAAGATTTAATTATTACAATTCAGAGTGATTTTTTAGAGGATGAACAATGTTGGCAGCTATAGTGTTTTCCCTATATGAATTAGTTTCAATTAATATTAAAATATTTCATGTTATTTAGAGTACATTTTTTTCTATTAAAAGATTTGTAGTATCAAAATTTGATATATTGAGAACCCATATTAGGATTTGTTTATTCTCTAAATGGACAGATGATCATGTTTGACACCTCATTAGCTAAGTATTATATTAGAGTTTGTACTAGTTGTTCTTTTTTATTTGATTGTTGGTACGTTTTTAATTAAAGATTATTTCCTTCAAAACTACTTTTGTTCGATTCTATTCTAAACTAATAACATTTTAAAAGAATTCTCGTTTATGTGATTATTTTCTAGCTACTATATTAATTACATGAACTCTTAAAAATAATAATAATCACTAAACACTTTCACTTATTATTTGCAAGCAATGTAATAAAACTGAAATGGTATTTTTGTATAAGAAAGTTTCATGTCTTTATTTTTAACAATTAAAAAAATAAAAACATTTAGTAAACAGAAAATTCACTATTGTTATTATAAGTGCATATATAGTTTTTTTAAGTGAAAAAAACTATAAAATAATATTTTAAAATAGAAGTTAGTGCTACTATATGATAAATAACAAAAATAAAATATAAATATGATGTATTGGAAATTACTCTGTCATGTTTCCTATTGCCCTTGTAAATTGTTATAAGCATCCTATTGTGCATATATATACATACACCTTTTGAATGTTGCAATAACTAAAATTGGAAAAAGAATATTGTGAGAATGTAATTAAAATAAATATATATATGATAATAAAATAAAATAAAATATAAGATAACATATAATCTATTTTTAAAATTATGATATTGACTGCAAACAATTCAGGTATAGTTAAAAACTCAATTAAAAAGTTTACGAGAAAATACAACTTGGTTATCATTAAATGTTAGACACTAAAATTTCTGTTATATTGCAGTTTTTTTTAATTATTTTATTTAAAAATGTGCTTTATTTGAAAAATATATTTATATTGCATAAATAAATAGAGTTAATTAATGATATGAACTACAAACATTTATTTATGATATAAAAACTCTAGTGTAAAATTTTTCAACTCTTTATAGAAATACTCCTAGGCAATTTCTTGATTATAGTTTATATAATAAACAAAGGAATATTGTTTGGAACGCAAAAAGGTAAGATTAACGTTAGGGTTGTGCTAAGGAGAAAAGTTGTGCTAAGGAGAAGCAACTTTCCTACTTTAGAGCACTACTTTTCATGCTCTGTGATGTGTTTTGTAAAGAATAACTTTACTTTATTTTATTTTCGTACACATCTTTGGAAATCTTGGGAAAGTTACGGATACCAGTTCACAAATAAATGAATTAAAGTGAGATGAGAAAAATAATTATGGATTAAAATTTTTTTTTAAAAAAAAACCCGCTTAGATAAGCATCTTTCTTTAAACCTTAAAGATAATGCTACTTTGGAATCACAAAAAGATCATTATCTTGAGAATATAAAAGTAAAAAGCCCTAAGCAGAAGAAGGGAATTTGTCGCTTCTTGCTTTAGAAAAGATTAGGGTTTTCTTGGTGGAGAAAAGTGGGTTCTGATGAGTTGCAAACTCTCATCTCTCTTCTTTTGAACCTGAATCCTTCTAATTTATATTAATATTCTCTTCTACTTTTCAGTACTTATCTCTTTAAGCACTTTTTTTTTCTATTTTATTAAAGGAAGAGGCCACCATCATAGGCTGCTTTCTTAGCCTCTTGTCATTCTATTTCTTTTTAGGCAACCTTGCTTTCCTGACAAATATCTCTCTTCTTTGTTCGTTTTATTCATGTTGTCGCAACATTTTATTACTCTTATTAAGTTTTAGAATATATCATCACTATGACTTGATTCATGTTGAAACAGCTTTATACTTAATACATAAAAGGTGTATATTTTCGCAATTGAACAATACATGTGTGTGTGTGCTGTTAAACCCTTTTACCAGGATACGAATATGAGATCTAAGCTGAAAGAATTTTCTCATAAAAGATTTTAATGGAAAGGAACAAAGGTCTTTAAATGTCGTGGCGTGATAGCAAAGGGTTTGAGATTTGCATAACAAGTCTCGAGTTTCGAGTCAGGGCGTGCACCTCTTGTAAGAACCTGGGACATCGGTGATTTTACTCGCTCACCTGGATCTACAAAATATATTTTTCAAAGACTGGAGTTTACTCAAATAAAAAAAAAGAAATGAAAGGAACAAACAATATAATTGCAACAACTAAGAACAATTTGAGCAAGGATGATAGTTCATGCCTGATTTGAAATGCATGGTAAAGGGCATATACATCTCTTAAGGCTCTAAAAGTTGCTAAAATTAAACATCACTCCCCAGCCTTACGGATAAAAAGGTAATCACCGTCATGCTTTCCTTGAACCAATGTAATTTCTTTACTTTTCCCTAACAGCCACCGTTTCTCTTACTTCGAAAACCTTTTCAGTTTTCAATCTAATGTTGTTTCAAAACCTAAAATGCTCATGAATAAGGTTGTATGGTGGTTAATTACACGTTTTCTTCTTCAAAGCTCATGCGATAAATAATTGGTTGTATAAGACCTCACACCTATAGAACTATCTTTTTTATGAGATATAGGAATTCTATATTGATAAAGTTGGTGATTGTTAGTAAGAGATTAAAATAAATACTATAATGAGCTTTGAATTTTAATAACATGCATGTTTGTTCTTGTTTTGGTTTGATATATCCTCTAAGAATTAAAATACAAATGCTTTTAGAATAGAGATTGTGAATAATGAGAGGTAGAGATTTCTTACACATCATTAATGAGATTAAAATGTGGTAGGTCATTAGAAGTTTTTTTATACACCTATAGATACAAGGAGATGAATATTCCTAACATGAATAGTTCATGTTAAGAATCTTAAGAATAAATAAAAGGATATATATATGACCCTTAACATAGGCCTATAAATTGACCTTTAGACCAATTGGTTTTAGCTCGTAGTCAAACTTAAAGATGGTGGGTCTAGCAGCTCATTAGACTTAGACTTATATTTATTCAGACTCAACATGTGGTATGATATTAGGTTCTAGAAACTTGTGAGACTTGTGTTTTTTAGGTTAAATATATGATTGAGCACAAGTATGTTGGATTTGGAAGTTGTCATTAACATATGATCAAACCCAAATATATTGAATCCAGCAACTCGTTAAACGCATGCTTACTTGGGCTTAACACCTACAAACCCAGGTGTATTGGGTTTAGCAGTTCATCAAACCCATATTTATTTTGGCTTGACATGTGACCGAACGCAAGTATATTAGGTTTGACAATTCACTAAACTCTTATTTGGGCTTGACATATGGTTAAACCTACATATGTATATTATTGGCCATTCGCCAAACTCATATTTACTTGGACTTAGCGAATATTCAAACTTAAATATGTTGGCTCTAACAACTCACTAAATCCACACTTACTTGGGCTCGAGCATATGGCCAAACTCAAGTATGTTAGGTTTGGCCACTATCGAGACCCATATTTACTTAGACTCATCACATGACCAAACCCAAGTATATTGGGTCTATTAGCTCATCAGACTCGTGTTTATTTAGGCTCAATAGATAGATGAACTCAAGTCTGTTGGATCTAGCAAGTTATTAGACACATGTTTTTATGAGCTTATATGGGCAAAGCCCAAATATGGTAAGTTTGATAGCTTATTAAACCTACATGCCAGTGGATTACTGTTAGAGAATAATATAAATTATATTATGGAACCTCACCTCATAGGTTAAGCTTTTAGCTTAGATGGTTCCTTAACATGGTATCAGAGCCTTGTTGACCAAGCGGTCACTAGTTCGAATCTCACCACCCTCATTTTATTTGATAAAAATCAAGCACAAGGTAGTGTGGACCTATGTATAAATTTCAGGCTCAAGGGGCTTTCACTTAAGGGTGTGTGTTAGAGAATAATATAAATCATATTTTGAGACCTCACCTAATAGCTTAAGCTTTTTAGGTGAGATGGTTCCTTTAACAATTACCACCTTGTTTTGGATCTTTTTAGACAGGATTTTAGGTTTTTTCATAAAGCATTAAAAATATTGATTCGTCAGAAATCCCACTATAAATAAATACCTAATTAACTTTTGAACACTAATTAATATAGAATTATATATCTTTCTTTGACCATTTAACATATATCAATGAGTCTATTGTTAATCTACCATAATTAAAAGCATTGATGGATTCATAAATAGTTATTTAATAATTTATAATTTTTTTTATTTTTAATTGGGTGATTTCATTATTGAACTTAAAAATCTTATTTTCTTATTTATTAGTTACAATCCCCGTACAACCTAATTAAACAGAATTAGCATTTATAACCAATTCAACAATAACTCATTAAAATCACAACCATAACAAAAAACATTTGATATATATATATATATATATATATATATATTGCATTATATATATATATATATATATATATATTGCATTATAAAAAACAACAATATCTTGATTGTATAATGATGTTTCTGCACTATATATATTAATTACTTGAACTTCACACACCCATTTTTTTCTGCTCAAACTAAAATTCAAACACTACCTTTTTGTCATGAATAATTCATCAAAAGTACATGATGTTTTAACAGTAAAGAAGAGAATATTTTAGCCCAACCATTTATATATATATATAAAAAAAAACAACTCAATTGCTAGACCAAAGAGACTGCCCCACAATTCCTTGATTTAATAGTGAAGATGAATTTTGGAGTTAAAGGAAAAGAAAGCGAAACATGGAACCTTCATTCACCATCTCGACACCAAAACAAAGCGAAAGAGAAAGAAAATCATGAAATTCTTTCCAGTTCTATTCAATATTGTGTACAATTTCCACCTTTTAATTAAAGTGATTCTTCAGCGGAGAAAATTATATACATCCATAAGAACGTTAATTATAGGATCGCACCCCTTTCCTTCCACCGAAGAATACGAAATGGTGTTTCGAACATCCAAGACAAGCTAAGAGAACCCCTCTCACCTCCTCAGACCCACCAAAGCTAAAGAGTACAAATGATTGGCATCTACAAAAGACAACATGGGCATGGAGACAAAGTTTCCACAAACCTCAAGCCCTTCTGCAGACTTTATCATGAAATTCACTGTCTATATATGGCCTTCTCTCTCTATCTCTTTCTCTTCTTTCGTTAACCTTATATTTTGAGCGGTCTTCTTTTTGCATGGAAGTTAGGGGTCTGAAAGTGCTATAAATAGATGGATATTTCTGTTCTTCAATCTCTTTTTCTTTTCTGGGTGTGTTTACTTTCATGGATTTATCATTTGTAAGTGAGGGATCCGAGGAGTTCATGAGCTGCTGTTTTCAGCGGTGGGAAAGATAAAGAGAAAGGGCGGGGAGGGTACCACCATGCACCTACTTAATTTGCATGAGCGTGTTAACTGCTACGTTATGGCCGGTGCGGTGGTCTCTCTTTGTAGTAAGACCTGGTCAAAAAGATAGAAGAGCCAGCGCACGGGAATAAACCAGAAACGTGAGAGGGAGAGCTTTGATGCAATATTCCCAAGTTTTTATGGGCGTTGATCAGCAGCAAAAGCACACGTCTCATTCAAGATCCCAAGACCACTACTTCCCGGTGTCGGGAGTCCTTGACCGAACTTGCTGTTAGAGAATAATATAAATTATATTTTGGAATCTTAATTATATGTTTAAGTTTTTAGATGAGATGATTCCTTAATATGGTATCAGAGCCTTATTGACCCAGCGGTCACGAGTTCGAATCTCATCATCCCTATTCTATTTGATAAAAACTAAGCACAAGATAATGTGGGTCTGTTCAAGTTTTAAGCCCAAAGGGCTTTCACTTGAAGGGGTGTATTAGAGAATAATATAAATTATATTCTAGAACTTCACTTATAAGCTAGATGGTTTCTTAACACTTGCATATATGGTTTGACATTTTCGTTATGTTTTAAGGATTAAGCATCACTGCCCTGATACACTCGAGGATTGTGTACAAACGTTTGAGTCTCACAAACATACAATATTGCGTAGAATTTTCATTGATGTACAGCCTAGGCGATCTCAAAATTTTTCAGACCAATTTTTTTGAAGCACAATAATGATATACAAGCAGCTCCAAACGCTTTTCTGCTCAGAATGGCAAATTTTGCAATTGGAGGTCGAGCATGTTTTTCTGAAGGCCCAGATATTCTTGGACCTTATGGATTTGGTCCATTTGATCTAGATATTGAAATAGTTACTTTAGAGTTGATAAACTTGACATTATAAACTAAGATTTAGTGCAAAGTATGGGAGTGTTGTGGAAATTATTTTTTAAAGTATTTTTTTGTTTAAAAATATATTAAAATGATATTTTTAAAAAATATATATATTTTTAATCAGCACAAAAAATTATCTAAAACCACCATCTTTTTTTTAATTTAATTTAAGAAACAAAAAATAAAATTTATTTTAAAAAATATTTTTAAAACATAATGTAAAATAAGGATCGGAATCAATGGTTACGTATGAGACGAACTTATTCTAATTAGGATTGCAATTGTGGTCGACCTACCTAAAAACACCCATCTTTCACATGACCTGATGAGAATGGCCCATAGCCGACTCGTACCTGTGACAACTATTTTTTCAAATAAATGTAATAAGCTCAAGAATGTGTACATCGAACATAGAATAAACAAGATTTATGGTACCACGCTACGTCACTATTACGATTTTCTTAGTAAAAAAGATGCAAATACGACACAAGCATGTTTTAAAAAAAAAAAAACGCGAATGAAGGCATACAATCAATTGAGCAAAAAATTCCAGTATAATTTAAATAGATAGTAAGAAAATAGATAATGATAAAAAAAAATAATAATAATAATAACCTGGAAAACAAAAGCTGTCAAAGAAACAAAAAAAGGGACGAAACTAAGAGTCCAGTCAATAAAATATGGAAGAACAAAACTATTTAAAAAAAAAAAATTAAGCCAACTTGAGCAAGTATGCCAAATATGTAAGTCAAAAATCATGATATCAGAATAAACTAATAGAAAGAAAAAATAAATATATAGAAATCTAATTCCAAAAAAAAAACATTCAACATAAAAGGATAAAATTTAAAACAGTGTCATTACACACACAAAAAAAATCAAACTTTGTGACCTGGATCATGCTAAATAGATACTAACGAGCCATAAGCCCGTGCATTGCGCAGGGCTTTTTTCAATGTATAAAATTAATTAATTTTTTATATGCTGTAATGAGTAATTTTAATATTTAATTCATAAAATTATAATAGAAAAAATATGTTATTAAATATTTTTTTCCGTCTAAAAGGGATGGTGTAATCGAAATAGGAAGTGGTTTATATATTATAAATAATTTTTTTTTCAGAAATAAACTAACAATTTTTTTCGTGCTATAATTAGTTATTTTAATGTTTAATTAATAAAATTGCAATAGATAAAACATGTTAGAAATGAAATTTTGGCGTGGTATAATTAGTATGTTTGCCTGCGCATTGTGCTAGGTTTTTTTCCATGTAGAAAACTAATTGATTTTTTACATGTTGTAATTGGTTGTTTAAATATTTAATTAGTAACATTATAATAGATAAAATATGTCATTAAAAAAAAATTTCCTGCCTAAAAGGAATAGTATAATCGAAATGGGAAGTGGCTCGTATATTTTTTAATTGTCTACCTTTTGGTTTTTTTGAGTTATATTTTTCCCCCAGTTATATTAGATATGAAATATTAAAAATTAAAAAAACAATTCTTAAGAAATAAACTTGAACAAAAAAGCACAAAATTAAAATCCAAATCCAATTTTTTTTATTTTATAAGATTTATTCATCATATTATTGTACTAAATGTATTTAAGAATACCGATACTAATTTTTTTCCTTCAAAAAATCCCAGGTCATTTTTTTTCTCTCTTTATATATTTTTAGGCGATAATAGTCAAGAAATATAAAAACATATAATAATGATTTATTTGTTGTCTAAAAGGAATAGTATAATGGAAAAAAAAAAAGTGACCTGCGTAGTTTTTTAATTGTAGATAACATAGGTAATTTTTTTTTTTTGCGTTGTCTTTTATCCCTAGTAATATTAGATCTGAAATATTAAAAATGAAAAAAAAATTAAATAAATCTAAACAAAAGAGTATAAAATTTTAATTCGAAGCAAATTTTTTTTATAAGATTTATTAATCATATTACTATATTAAATATATTTAAGAAAATTGATTTTGATATATATTTTTTTTAAAATCCCAGGTCATTTATTTCCTCTCTTTATATATTTTTAGGCGATAATATTCAATAAATACTAAAACATATAATTAGTCTCACATACTTTATAATGTGATCGAAATGAGAAGTGGTTCTTATTGTAGATAACGTATGTAAATTTGTCAAATTTATTTTTATGAGTTGGTTTTTTTTTCCAGTAATATTAGATCTGACACATTATAAACAAAAATATTGCAATTTGTTTTCAAAAACTACACTTAATTTTTCTGCGTGCTGTAATTATTTATTTGCCGTTTAAGAAGAACAGTGTAATCAAAACAGGAAGTGACTCGCATATTTTTTAATTGTAGATAATCAAGGTAAATTTGTCAACCCTTTTGTTTTTTTGAGTTGTATTTATTCTCCAGTAACATTAGATCTGAAATATTATAAATCAAAATATCGTAATTTTTTTTAAGGAAAAAAGCTAAACAGAAGAGCACAAAATTGAAATTCGAAGCCAATTTCTTTTTTATTTTATAAGATCTATTCATCATATTATTATATTACATGTGTTTAAGAATACTGATATTAATTTTTTTCCTTCAAAAAAATCTAGGTCATTTATTTGTCTTTAGATATTTTTAGGCGATAACATTCAATAAATATTAAAACATATAATTAGTTTTATATATTTTAATTTGACATAAATATACAAATATATAATTAATTTGACATACTTTAAATAAGATATTTAATTTCAATGACAAAATTGAAGTAAATCAAAACATTGAAATTATATAATTTAAAACAAAACCTGAAATTTAAAAAATTAAGACCGAAATCAAACCAGAAATTAAAACTTGCATAGAAGGATGAAATTGAAAGAAATCAAACTTTGATACCGAAAATATAAATGATTTATAATAAATTTGCATCGAATGATGAAGTTGAAATCAATTAAAACTTTGATACCAAATATATTAATAATTGCAGCCCAACCCGCAAAAATAAAAGTAGGAGGACCTAATTGGAACTTCAATATATAATCAATTTCAATTGAAGGACAAAATTGAAACAAATCAAAACCTATATAATAGCCATAAGGGCCAGAAAAACAAATTAAAACATTCAGGGACTGAAATGAAATTTCACAAAAAACAGCGTAGCTGACGTTATCTGGCGCAGGCAGGAGAGAGAAATTAGGGGGGGAATTCAAACGACCATTGACATGTCTCCGGACACCTTAGTGCCACATGCGCCGCACCATGTGGAAGAGAACATGCCTGAAAATTATTCTAGACGCCGATTGGGCATTTTTCGATGCCGTATTACGCCGCACGTGCCGTCCTAAAAATGCGTCAGCGTTGAAACGAACAGCGCGTCCGTCGACGCGCCAACAGCTGCCAGTGAAATTTTTTTTGGCTAATTACCTGAACGCCCCTCACCCCCAGGCCTGGTTTATGTCTTTTTTGAGGGACAAAATAGTTAATGCACTGTTCAGTTAAATATTTTAAAAATAAAAAAAACCGGTCAGATGAACGGGGCCGGTCCGGCCCGAGAACGGTCAATGATCGTTCAGCCCCTGAAAATGGCGGTGTTTTTTGTCTTTTTCGAGGGGTTATTTTGTTAATACATTGTTTTGAGCCGGAAAAAAAAAGGGTGGACATACACCCGCGAAGCACCGGGTGAAATGTCCAATGAACAGTGACAATGAGTCTAGTGCTACAGTGCATCGCCTTAGAGTTGTCAGACGAAGAACGGTCAATGACAGTTCAGCCCCTGAAAATGGCGGCGTTTTTTGTCTTTTTCGAGGGGTTTTTTCGTTAATACACTGTTTTGAGCAGGAAAAAAAGGTGGACATACACCCGCAAAGCACTGGGTGAAATGTTTAATGAAACAGTGACAATAAGTCTAGTGCCACAGTGCATCGCCTGAGAACCGCCGAACGACCGCCCCATTCTCTTTTAGTTATATGTAAAGTGGAAGGAAAAGAGGCGGACAATACTAAATATATAAAAAACAAATTAGCGAAAAATAAAATCAAGTCAACTTATGCCAAACTACCAAGTCTGTGTTTTAAGTTAAATAGTTAAAACCAAAATCAATTTAAGAAAATATATTTTAAATAAACAATTAAAAATCAAAATAATGGGGACCTAATTTGACAGTAAAACAAAATCATGATATCGTAATAAACTAATAAAAGAACAAAAAAAAAGTAGTTCCAAAAAATAAAAATTCAACGTAAAAGCTTTAAAACTAAAACAATGTCAATATAAAAAAGAAAAAAAAAACAAAGACAATGCCTCGCAAAAAAGAAAGCAAATAAAACCTTATGTCCTTGATCATGCTAAAGAGATAACCTAATGGAAGGAAAAGACGCAAACAATACTAAATATATAAAACAAAAATGACCCAAAAAGAAAATCAAGTCAAGCTAGGCCGAACCACTAAACTTGCGTTCAAAGTCAATTTTTTTTAATAAAATCTTAAATAAAACAAATAAAAATCAAAACAATGAGGACCTAATTTGACAATAAAACAAAATACAGGGGGTAAGATTAAAGATCTAGATTCCAATTTCCAAACAAAGAAAAGAATAAAACAAAACAAAATCTAAAGAGAAAACCCAAATTTGAAAGGTTAAAAATTTAAAAGACAATGAAATTGAAAAAGAATTTTACTTCTATAAATTTAATATAAAAAAAAAACATAGATTAAATATGAAGAGATGAAAAATTTAAGGTTTTTTTTTTTAAATTTTCTAAGTGATAGAACGAAAATCAAGACGGAGGGTGAAGATGTGGACGCCAAATTGAAAGGTTGTTTGGAACATGTATTGACTCATCACATAGAAGACACTAAAATGATTCAAACATCACCATGGAAACTTATGTTTGATGACTAGATGGCTCCACATGTGTCACTTAAATGACACAGAGGCATCCCACTCACTAATATATAAACACTGACAAGATTTTTGTAAAATAAAATTATTAAAGCATCAAATAGAATAATGCCACATGTGTCACTCAAATGGCTGCTATATTTAATTTTTTCATTACACAATTATAATTTATAGTGTTTTATGTCTTGTTGCACAATAATTTTCTATCAAGTTTAGGTTTTTGTCAATGATGTCTTTATAAATAATTAACAATGTAATAATGAACATGTATATTACATAAATAAAATTTAAAAACTAAGAGTGGGTCCAAACTAAGGGAATTTTATCAAACTAATAGTTTGATAAACATTTTAAAAAAATAGCATAAGAGTGAAAAGTATTTAAAAAATAACACACTTTTGACTCAACCGCTATTGCGAAATATTGTTTTATTAACAATTACTAATTTTAATACTTTTGGAGATAAGGGAAAGATGACTGAGTTTTTTTAGGTAAGGATTGGATGGTGTTTTGGGCAATTAGAGGTTGCTTGCTCTTGGTTTTTTTTCTTGGTTCCTAGTTTTGTTTTACTTAAATAGTAGCAGTCATAGAGATAAATTGCATGTTTGGGAGTATAGTTGAGATTATTTTTAAAAATGTTTTTCATTTAGAAAAATATCAAAAGAATTTTTTTTATTTTTTTAAAATCATTTTTGACATCAGCATATAAAAATGATCTAAAAAAAACAAATGATCATAATGAAATTTCTTTATCATTTTTGTTGTTTTAGAAAATTAGTTAGTCACAAATTTAGTAGTAAACTTGTTTTCCAATTTTTTTGTATTTTAATGTATCTCTTTGCTACCAATTTATTTCTAATTTTCTGTTATAAATATCTAAAATCTAAAAAAAAAATCTAGCTTCCATTTATTTTTCAATTTTACATTAATTTGTTTCTCTAATCTGCACTCATACCACATAACTTAGTTTTCATCTAATCTATTATCCTTCTTATTTTACCACATATAATCCTTCTCCAATTTCATAACTATGCTCAATCTTTTGTCTGTACCTTTCACTTAAACATATTTATGTTTCATCTGCCTCTCTCACTTGTAGTTAATCTCTTTCACTTTATCTTATGCTTTTTTTTCTATTTCTTAAACTCCAATTAATTTGTTCCTTTTATCACTTTCATAATAATATAACACATCTCATTCTAATTCCATTCTAATTTCTTCTGAAATCCTAGTAAAAGTAATATCCTACAAATAATTAATAAAATAAAGACATGTGGTATAAAAAATATAAAAAAAAATGAACACTGAAAGTTAAAAACAAATGGTTCGAATAAGTACAAGTCTTAGGATTGAATTATAATATAATTATAGTTAACTCAAGAATAAATTGAGTCAAGGACAAAATTAAAATAATATATATATATATATATATATATATATATATATATATATATATATATATATATATATATATAAGGTAAAAAGGGGTGAAATTGAAAGAATAAAAAAAGCTATTGAATAATTAATAAAAAAGGAACATTAATGGAAATGCTCTGTAAGAAAAAAATGGAAATGATAAATATATATCATTCTTGTTCTCTCTTTCATGGTAGAAAAGTGATAAGAAAAAAATGGAAATGCTCATGTTTTTCATAGAAATTGGAAAGAAATTACTAGAGATTGAAGGGGGATTTTACTTGGGATAAGTTTAACATCAAGTAAGACTTAAGAGGACCAGGAATAAAAGGGAAAGTAAGAAGAAAATATGGAATTTGCCATGAGAAGTCATGGCAACAACAACTCTTCTTGGAGTGGGAGGGAAAATCTGAATTTGCAATGGTTTTGAGCTTAGCTTCTTACTTGTTAGAAGTCCTTAAATGTGTGTGTGTGTGTTTTATTTGATTTGATTTCATGCTTAATGTTCAATTCATGAAATTGTGCAATTATAGGTTTAGGTTATGAGAATTAGGGGAATGATAATTGGTTATAATCCATGGAATTGAACCATGATAGCTTTTTGTATGAGTGAAATATAAGGATTTATGGTTTGAAAATCAAAGGAAAGACAAGGGAGTCATGTCGAGCCATATGAGGGAGAAAATTGAGTTATTTGAATTTTATAATTGAACCTTATTTGGATTGAATGTATATTGATGAGATAAAAAACCAAGAAACAAAATAATATTAGGGAAATGGGTGAGCATAATGTTCAACCTGTCAAAAGGAAATCATGGAAGTAGGTAATTTCATGTAAATGAGAATGTTTAAAATGGAATAACAATATAAGGAATGATATAAGTGACTCAAATTAGCCATGACACTGAATCTTAACAAACCTATTATCCTAAACATAAATGATGTTATGTACATGATATAATTTAAAGAGATGCCTTTGTAAGAAGTTATATTCCAAGATGTTTAGTTATCGTAGAGACAACAATCACTCAATTTGGAGTCCTAGAACTTTGTATATGATAAAAATTGAGGAGGGGTCAGTAGTGAACCCTACTGGACAATTCAAATTCAATATCCTAACTTCTAACATGAATGAAGCTAGGTAAATGATAGAATTTGAAGAGAAACACTTCTAAGAAATTATATTCTAGGATATTAAGTTTCCAACGAGACCTAATCACTAAATTTGGAGTCCTGGAACTCCATATATGATAAAACAAACTAAAAAGGGGTTGGTAGTAAACCCTATTAGACAGTTTTAAATTTTTTGGCCATAAAAGATTTCAGGTCATTTGGAGACAAAACTTGACCTTTTTTCTTCTAAGAAAGTTTTAGTTTAATCATTTTGTCTTTAAAATGATACAAGTCACATTTAAATCCAAAATTCATAACAAGAGTTACGATTAAAATTGTAAACAACATTATAGGTGGACCAATGGATTTAATGGTATAGGTAATTATTAGAATTGATTAAAGGAATGTCAAAGAATGAATGATGAATATGTATAGTACAAATATTTGAATAAAAATACAAATTGTAAGATAATGTGTAATGATGAATGAGAAGTAACTAGAATATTTGTTTTTTGTTCAAGAAAGGTACTCGGTACATGATCATCATCTATAGTTGAAAGATTACAAGCTACTAGTGGAGTAGGTAGGTGACTTGCATCTTTATCTCTTTTCATTTGAAAAATTAGATTAATATTTAATTCATTTAGATTGTGTTTGTATTGTACTGATTATATATTGAAATACATAACCTCGTATTTCCGTGGGAAATACAATAAGGCCTTGAAAAGACAACCTTATATTTTCTATGGAACATACAGTGAGACACTACAAAGACAACCTCGTATATCCATGAAAAATATAGTGGGGAACTAAGAGGACAACCTCGTATTTCTGATGGAAATACAAGGCATTAGAAGAAAACTTCATTTTCTCTGTGAGAGATATGAAGCATTGTTAAGTTTGGTTTTCATCTTGTTAAAAGATGAGAATGAAATGACAATGACAATGAAATAATGTGTATCATATTGATCCAAATTGAGCATTGAAATAGCAGTTGAAAAGTATGGTTAATATAATTTATTAAATATATAATTTTATGAGTAGTAATATTTAGCTATTCATGAATTTTCAATTCACTTGTTGCAAGTACGTCGCACACCTCTTACCAAGGTTAATTTAGCGTAGTATGAATACTCTTTTGTTAGTTATAAATTATGTATAAATATGTTTCTCTAATTAAATGAATTTATTTGTAATATGAATCAATTAGTTTATGATTATGTTTGGTGTAATAATAGGTGATATTTAAACTAATGATAATATTTTTTTGTGATGTCTTATGATTATTGAATTTAGTTATTATGTCTCTTTGAATTGTGGTTACTCTAATCGTAGTTGAATTGTTAATATATGATAATTGCATGGTGTGTGGTGTTTTATCAAATCAAAGAAGTGTTGTGATATAAAAGTAATGTATTATATTATATCGTTAAGTTATAGAAGTGTGTCGCATTGAAATTTTTGAAGTAGACAATAATTTAGAACACTTCTAATACAAAGAATATTCTACCGAAATTTGTAGAATTAATATGTAGTATGTATTTATACATTGGAAATAGTTGACAAAAAATTAAAAAAAATGAAAAATGATGTCTTTAGACATTGGGAATTGTAAATGTAAAAAATAAAATTCATCAAACTTCTTTATCCTTATGCATCTATCCAAACACTAAATGGCATAAGGTGAGGTTAATAGGGGTGTTACATCATCCCTTTTAATCAAATTAGTTTTTCATTAAAATGGATTGACTAAAAATAAAAATTTATTATTGTTTCAATTAATGATGATGTAAATCTTCAAGAAAAATGAAAAATTCATGACTATAATTAATATTAATGGAGATTATTTAAAAATCAGGATGATCATTACTATTATTAATTATTAATAACATTTTTTATTTTTAAAAAATCACTTATTTGGAATTAATCCTAATTTTATGGATTTTGTTTTATAATCCTTTTAATTTATTTAATCCATTTCTAATCAAAATATATCTATAATGACTTAAAAATTGCTTTATTTATTTATTAAAGTTTTCTTTACCATTTTGTATTGATTAATTCCCATAAAAAAACATTGGTCTCACACATAAATGTTTTAAAATTAAAAAATTATAAGATAGAGCTTTCACTAGTTGGTCACAAAATGTACTTGTGGAATAATATTTCCATCACAAATAGGTCAACTCCAAATACATTATAGATTCTCCATTATAGTTTGTGTGTAGATGTTTTATTTAGGCTTCGAGTTGTCTCTAGTATTTAGATGATTTTTTATATTATATATTATTCTTACCATTAGTATATAAAGGAGGATAGGGTGGAAAACTTGCAAGAAACCTAAGTGATCATAGTATAATAGGGTTGCAAACCTACCTCAATAGTACTAATTCTTTATAAGCTTTCATATAAGTCATTTACTTTAGTTTAATCACCATATTTTTTTTTATTAATATGGGTGTCCGGGCTAGCTTACGCGCACCTCGACTAATCCCAAAAGTCCTGAGGTTAAATACCATATAAACCTACAATGGTCATCATATTAGTAATTACAAGGCTCAAACCTGAGATCACAGGAGGAGTAAACCTCTTAGTCCCAAGTTCTTACCACTAGGCCACCTACTAAATGGTTTATTAATCATCATATTATTATCATGTAATATGGATGCACTTATCAAATAATGGTGCCCACACCAAGGAGTAAAATGATGTCTACAATAGAGAAGGGTGAGGCTCATAATACGAGTTGAATGCATATTTTTATAAGCGTTCAAGTGTGCATCAAGAATCAAGGTAGTGTGTTTTTTCTTTTCAACCTTTTACATTTAGGCCTAAAAGCTTCACTTTCACTCCCCCCCCCAGCCACAATTAGAATGAGTGGATTGGGCCAATCTAGGTATTATATTTCCTTCCCCATTTCTTTTTTTTTTTCTCCTTCAACAAGACTACCAAACCTTGGTTAGCCTTAAAGGCCTCGTTAGACCATCAATCCTTCCTCTTATTTCTCTTCTCCTCTCTTTCTTTCTCCCCCCATCTTTTCACCTTTAGTTGAGTTGTCATCCTTGGTTGGGTTCCAGGACTCAATTGAGGTTATTGCCTCTCTTCTTATCTTCTTTTCCCATTCGGCTAGAACCTATTTCCTCTTCTTTGTTGTTTTAGCCTTGGCTAAGCTTAAGAGTTCTAGGTTGCAATGAACTTGTATACTGAAATGACCCTTATAAGGATTCCGTATAGAGAAATCACATGTGTTTATAGAAGAGGAAATCCATGCGTAAGGGTGAATGAAATTTGAAAAGAAATTCAAATCTTACAAAGATTTCAATGACTATGGTATTAAGAACAAACATAAATTGATAGAGTTGACACACTTTATGCTATTATATCTAAATCAGAATATTATTGATGAACGAATAATAATTACACTAAAAAAATTATCATTGAGAAATTAAGTTAAACCATTTATGACTTTTCTAATATTTGGAGAATCTTGACAAAACGCTAGATATTGTAATTGATCTTCAAATATAAATCATTTAATTGTTAAATTCATGATCAATTAATTAATTTAATCATATTTTATTTATGATTGTGTTTTAGATTTGAGCCAAATTATTAAGGAATTTAATAGGTCACACACATAAAAATTATTGGTAAAAACTTAAAGAGAATGATTAATTAACTGTGACTTGATTATAAATAAGTTTTAGAAATTGAGGACTATAATATAATTTATACAAGGAATTACAATTACAAACATAAAAAAATCAAGTCAAGACTAAATTAAATATATTTCTAAAATTATCTTGAGATAATACATGCTTTTCTAATTAGGAGGTAAATTGATGTTTCTTGTTTATAGAGTTTTCAGGTTTCTCTATAAATAAAATATTATCTCTTATTTTTTCTATAACATATAGTTGTACAAAAACTATGTAAGTTACAAAACAATTAAAAACATAAAATAAAAGAGATGACACTGAAATATATAACAATCTCTATAACATATAGTTGTACAAAAACTATGTTAGAAACCAGAAACATTGATGTCTTGAGCAACAAGAAACAATTATTCAAAAATAAAGAGAATATCTAATTTTCATTTAATTTTGTACAAACCATAAACAACTTTATATTTATCTAATAAAATTCTTGATATTCTTGAATGTCTTTTAAATTTATTATTTTTATTGTGTGTGTGTGTATATTTCTAGAAATCTATGTAGTAAAATATTAGAAAATATCTTTTAATATATGTTTTGATCAGACTCGTGAATATAAAAAAACATGCCATTTTTTATAAAAGCATTTTCCAAGAGAGATCAAATTGGCCTAAAATAATGCAATTCCGGTTCCATCCATCCACGTTATCTGAAACCCTCCCCAAATGCAGTCCCTCTCACTTGTGTTTCCAAGAAATTTAACACAACCACCATACCACCTCTCCTAACACCGGCAACTTGTAATACCAACTCCTTCTTACCCCCTCATCTCTATCTTCATCCCCTAACACTCACCGGCTATAACCGTTGAAACTTAGCCATTAAACAAAATAAATTTATTATCATATCTAATGTAATACTTATTATTACTGTCCTTGTTATTTTCGGTCATTGCTGTTAGCAATGAATGAACTAAACAATCTAGGAACGGTGCTCACAGTTGTCTTCTCGGTCTGTATTGCCGCTCTGGTCTTCGAGATCCTTTACGTTCTCTGGTTCCGAAGAAGATTCCGCGGACGGAACGCTGACAGGGAATTTGGAAGTAGTAGCGATTCACTCTACCCGACGCCGTCTAAAGAGCTTCTCTACTTCTTCTCCTGGAATAACCAAACGACACGCATCGAACCCGACTCTAAAACACCACCGGAAGCCTCCGCGGTGGCTCCGTCAGCTCCAGTGGATGGCGCAGATGCGTTGGTGGAGGAGATGTTAAAGTTGCAAGGGATGCACGGAACATCGATAGTTTTTTCGACTATTAAGGAAGAGGAGATGGAGGTAACTGAGAACGACGAGTCGTCGACAGAGAACGAGCTTGTTAAAAGCAAGAGGGGGGAAAAGAGTAGCGGTGGTTTTTGTTATGAAGAAGGAGCAGTTGCTAATGATGTGGTTGTCGAGGTTGATGGTGTAACGACACCGTTTTGGACACCGTGTGCATCTCCACAGTACTATTATACTCCTCATCCTTCTCCTCCTCGTGATGGAAATCTATCACGCAAGAATTCAGGGACTGGAAATGAAGTCAGTGTCGTCGTTTCAGATGATTCTGGTGAGAATACGACGAAGTCGTTTGTTAGCATAGAAATGCATAGTTTGTAGTCTTTTGACACCAAGAAAAAAAATAAGAGGAAGAAAAAAAAAAGGAAACGGTGGAAGTTTGACTGGCGGCCGGCTGGTTTAGTGGGTCGCCGGAGTAATTATTATAAAATGGTATTTTGTATGTTTTTTGTTTTAGATAAACAGTAGCCCTCTTTTATTTACGTATTTTATCTTGACTCAACAAATGCTTCTAATCTTGCCACGCAAGCATCAAGCTACTGAAGCAGCAAAACGATATGACGTGGCAAGATCAGAAAGCAAGCTGGACTTAACTTGGATGTTACGAGGCAAGGAAGGGGAAGGCAAGAGACTTTCTTCAGTTGGTGAATTGGTGCCCCACCTAGAACATTGCCTCATTCGTAAAATATTTTTTAAAAAAAAACATAAAAATATTTTAAAAAGCATTAAAATTGCCGTCACTGATTTACTGTAGTTTTTTATTTTTTATTTTTACACAAACACATAAATTTGGATTATAATAGTAAAATTACTATTTTATTACCGGGATCGAAAAATTTGACACCCGAGATTGGGGTCATTTTCAACATTTCCATGGAACATCTATAGCATTTTTGATTTCTTTGCACAATAACTACTATATATTTACCCTGAGTGCTGACAAAAAAGGACATGAAATAGTGGACATATTTTCGGTTTTTCACAATTTTGTTCATAGTAAAACTATGAAATATAACTCTTGAAAAGACAAAATATGCCTAGAGCCGAGGGTATTGTGGTACTTTCCCCACCGTTTTTTTGTGGTTATCGCTAGGTTCAAGAGTGAATAGGTAATTTAATATTTTTTTATTACAAAAAATTTGAAACATGTAGACCCACCAGTAGTGTTTCACGAGCTCGTGTCATTTCAGGTGGCATGTTCGGCATCATTGGGCGGTGAAAACTGCCCTTCCGCCAAGTTTCCTGGTACGCTCCCATGTCCTCTGCTTCCTAGTGCGGCGCTTGTCGCTCAAAGGTGGTCAGGCAATTACCAGTTAATGTTTTTAATTTTTTCTCCCTTTTCTTTCTCCCACTGCCCATCATTACAGGTAAGTCCTTCATGTTTCTTATGTTTTTAATTTAATCCTTGTTCTTTTGATTTTGGTTCTATTTCAGATTTCTCCAATGGAAATTTTGAATGTTTTCAATTGTGCTCTTCAATTGAAATTGATTATATATATTAATTTTTATTTATGTCCTCATTCTTTTGATTTTGGATTTGTTTTTGGTTCCTTTAATTTGTTTGCTATGTAGATTTTAATTTATTTTAAATTTTTTTGTTCAATTGAAATTGGTTATATATACTACTTTTAATTTCGGTTCTTATATTTTTTAATTTTTTTAACAAAATTACACTAGAATTTCCTTTAAAAATGTTTTTATTTGTTTCGATCTTAAGGTTTTTATTTTTTTCAATTTTGTCCTTTGATTGGAATTATTTATATTTTTTATTTTTTTATTTCGGCCCTTATTCTTTGAATGTTTTATTTGGTATTAATTCTTTTTTTTTGGTCTTTCTTTAACAATGTTTATATTTTACTTGTATTTATGCACTTATGCTTTTAGTTTATGTTTTTATTTTTTGTCGTTTTATTTTTATTTGGTTTAATCCTGCAATTTTAATTTATATTAGTGATAATTTTAAAATTAATGTTTCTCTCCTTTTCTCTTTATTTTTTAATTTTTTTTAAAAATTTTTTTGTTATTTTTATTTATTCTTCGGGTGAGATGGTTTATAATTTCATTGTTTAAGCAATAATAATGATAATTTTAAGTGATTTTGTTTTTTGTAAAAGTGTTTTGCTTTGTTTTCTTTGGGGCAATTTAATTATTTTAATTGTTTGGTCAAAAATATTGATAATAATTTTAATTGTTATAGTCATGATAATAACAATAATGTAGGAATGACTTTTCAATGATTTTTCTTCTTTATGAAGATAGAAAATTAACTATTTATTTTTATTATTTGATTATTACACGTGTTTTCACAATTTATATTTTATTTGTTGTGTTTAATTTAAATTGAATTATAAAATGAGTTAACCTGATACAGTGAATTCAGTAATTCAGATATCCAAATCTTCATGTTTTTTAATGATAATGATAATTTTATGTTGTTGATTTCATTGAAACCTACTAAACAAATATATTTATATCGATTTAAAATTCATATATTTTACAGAAAACTTCCACTTCACAGGAATTCTGCACAAATTTATTATTTTGCCCAAATTTATATTATAATAAAAAACCTCACATAATTGATATTTTTTTACATTGAAAAAAATATTGTTCCGGCCGCGATGAGGAGTGGGTAAGTGGATAATACATATATAAACGCTAACATATTTTTTATTATAAAAAAATCCAAGTACGAATTTAGAATCTAATATAAATAATAAAATAATCAGGCATCAAACAACATTTTATTTTAAATATTATAGAAACAATGTATTAGATTTGATAAATCTTGAATAATCATCAAAATCCATCATGAATTATTTATTATATCATAATAAATATTTAAAAAAATAAAAAAATAATTTTCAATAAGGTAAAATGTAAAAGAAAAAAATCATATATTTTTTAAATAAAATCTCGAGTTAATGCAAGTAATTACGACAATATATACCACACTACTACAATCCCTGTGGTGAATAGTGAAAATATCTCTCTTTTTAGGTATTTTATAGTGTATACGAGTTGGGTAGCCCGCGCGTTGCGCCGGGCTTTTTATATGTAGCAAACTGATTATTTATGTGGT
>CM055034.1:25419381-25452703 GCA_029204005.1 Salix udensis
AATTTTTTAGTTGATAGATAGAGAATTGTAAATTTTAAATAATGCTATAATATTTTTTTATGTATTGAATTAGTTGATTATTGTTATAAGCTTAAATACTCAGATAATAATTCAATTGCGAAATTTAAAAATTATTAGTGATAAATTTTTTGAAAGATCAACTAATTGTAATTTGAGTATTGCAAGACCATAATTGATTAATTATTTAGTATGTACTAATTGTTTTGATGGTTATTTAATTGGTTGATGTAAATCTGTAATCAATAAAATGAATGAAAGATGATTTTTTGTTGTCTTGAACTGAATGTGTTGATGGTTAAATATTTTTTAACAGTTACTAAGCACTTAACTGGTTGATAGCAATATTGCAATCGCTGAAATCTATTAAAGATAGATTTTTTTTGTTTGCATTGATCTGGTTGGTTGTTAACATTATTTTATTGGCTTGGAGAATAATTTAGTTACAGTTTGGATCTGAATTGTGTGTTGATTTAATTAACTCATAGATTGCAAAATTGCAATGTTTTGATTATCTGAACAAAATTGCGATGCAGCGGGTTTTTTTTTATTTATGTTAAAAATTGATTGCTTTTATATGTATTGTATTTTATTATTTTGATATTTAGTTAGTATAAATATATTTAAGAATGCTGATATTAATTTTTTTTCTTCAAAAAATCCAAACTCATTTTTCCTCTCTCTCAATATATTTTTAGGCGATAATATTCAATAAATATCAGACATATTAGAAATAAAAATATTGTGATTTGTTTTTAAAACATAAACTTAATTTTTTTGTGTGCTATAATTATTTATTTGCCGTCTAAAAAGAACAGTCTAATGGAAACGGGAAGTGACTTGTATATTTTTTAATTTGACTTGTAGATATTGCAGGTAAATTTGCCACAAAAAAATTTTTAGATGTTTTGTTTTCCCAGTATTATTAGATCTAAAATATTAAAAATGAAAACATTGGAAATTCTTGTAAAGAAATCAACTTAAATAAAAGAGCACAAAATTAAATTCTGAAGTCAATATTTTTTTTTATATAAGATTCATTAATCATATTATTATATTAAATATATTTAAGAAAACATGATATGAATTTTTGTCCTTAAAAAAATCCTAAGTCATTTTTCCTCTCCCTCAATATATTTTTAGGCGATAATATTGAATAAATATTCAAAAATATAATTAGTTTTACATATTTTCATTTGACATAAATACACAAATATATAATTAATTTGACATAATTTCCATAATATATTTTATTTAAAGGATAATTTTAGGCTATTTTGTTCTCTCTCTATATATTCTTAGGCGATAATATTCAATAAATATTAGAACATATAATTGGTTTAATATATTTTTAATTTGATATAAATACACAAATATATAATTAAAAAGTCAAAAATACTGCAAATTTATTTCAAGAAATAAACTTAAGTCATTTTTAAGAAAACATGATATGAATTTCTGTTCTTAAAAAAAATCCTAAGTCATTTTTCCTCTCTCTCAATATATTTTTTAGGCGATAATATTGAATAAATATTCAAATATATAATTAGTTTTACATATTTTCATTTGACATAAATATACAAATATATAATTAATTTGACATAATTTCCATAATATATTTAATTTGAAGGATAATCTTAGCCTATTTTGTTCTCTCTCTATATATTCTTAGGCGATAATATTCAATAAATATTAGAACATATAATTGGTTCAACATATTTTAATTTGATATAAATACATAAATATATAATTAAAAAGTCAAAACACATAAAATTTATTTCAAGAAATAAACTTAAACAAAAGAGCACAAAATTGAATTTTGAGGCCAATATTTTATTTTATTTTATAAGATTTATTCATCTTGTTATTATATTAAATGTATTTAAGAATACTGATATGTATTGTATTTTATTATTTTGATATCTAGTTAGTATAATTAAATTTAAGAATACTGATATGAAGAGCACAAAAAAATATTAACAAAAGAGTTACTAACAATAATAATAATAATAATAATAATAATAATAATAATAATTATTATTATTATTATTATTATTATTATTATTGTTATTATTATTATTATTGGTGTTATTATTGTTATTATTATTATTGTTATTATTATTATTATTGAAATAATTGTTATTATTATTATTGTTATTATTATTGTTATTATTGTTATTATTATTATTGTTATTATTATTATTATTGAAATAATTGTTATTATTATTATTATTATTATTATTATTATTATTGGTATTATTATTGTTATTATTATTATTGTTATTATTATTATTGTTGCTGTTGTTGTTGTTATTATTATTATTATTATTGTGTTAAGTACACTTATATATACATGGACAAAAGTAGACATTATTCTAAAAAAAAAAAATTAAATTAAATTTGTGAATGTGTTTTAGTGGGTTATTTGTAATTGCGTGGCCGATAATCTACTATTATATAACTATATTAAATGTATCTCAGAATACTTATATTAAATTTTTATATTAAAAAAATCCGAGGTCATGTTTTCTTTTCTCTATATATATTCTTAGGCGAAAGACTAAAAATATTTATATAAAAAATTAACACCATTACTGTCAAAATAATAAAAATGATTAAATTATGAAGAGAAAAAAAAAATATTAACAAAAGAGTTACTAACAAAAATAATTGTCATTATTATTATTGTTGTTGTTGTTGTTGTTGTTGTTATTGTTGTTGTTATTATTATTATTATTATTATTATTATTATTATTATTATTATTATTATTATTATTATTATTATTGTTATTATTGGTATTGTTATTATTATTGGTATTATTATTGTTATTATTATTATTATTGTTATTATTATTGTTATTATTATTATTGTTGTTATTATTATTATTATTGAAATAATTGTTGTTATTATTATTATTATTATTATTATTGTTGTTATTATTGTTGTTATTATTATTGTTATTATTATTATTATTATTGTGTTAAGTACACTTATATATACATGGACAAAAGTAGACATTATTCTACAAATAAAAAAAATCAAATTTGTGAATGTGTTTTAATCGGTTATTTGTAATTGTGTGGCCGATCATCTACTATTATATAACTATATTAAATGTATCTTAGAATACTTATATTAATTTTTTATATTAAAAAAATCCTAGGTCATGTTTTTTTTTCCCTATATATATTCTTAGGCGAAAGACTAAAAACATATATATAAAAATTAACACCATTACTGTCAAAACAATAGAAATTATTAAATTATGAAGAGCAAAAAAAAATATTAACAAAAGAGTTACTAACAGAAATAATTGTTATTATTGTTGTTGTTGTTATTATTATTATTATTATTATTATTATTATTATTATTATTATTATTATTATTGGTATTATTATTGTTATTATTACTATTGTTATTATTATTGTTATTATTATCATTGTTGTTATTATTATTATTGAAATAATTGTTATTATTATTATTATTATTATTATTATTATTATTCAAATTGAAGGATAAAATTAAAAAAATAAAATTTGGAGGACCACAAATAAATAATGGAAACTGCGGGAGGGACTAAAATAATAAAATCAGAAGAAGAGGGACTGAAATCAAACTTTGAATATATAACCAATTTCTATTGGAGGACCAAATCAAAGAAATCAAAACTTCCGTATCGGAATAATTGCGAGCATAAAAAAATAAATACAAAATCAAAAGTATAAGGATCGAAATAAAACTTTCTTATATAATCGGTTTAATTGAAGGGCACAATTGAAAACAATAAAACTTTAATTTGAATAAATCAGTAATAACAACGAAATCAAAACCTCAGGGACCAAACTAAACTTTAAGCAAATATCAGGGACCGGAGCTGACTTTGGGGGCGGCAGGAGAGAGAAAAGCGACGCCCGTGAGAAAAACGTCCGGCGACGCTTAACCGGACATGTAAGACGGGAACGCGCCGCGACGGAAGAGAGAGAACTCCTCGGCGCATCTTGTGGTGCGGCGGAAGTCAATTTTTGACGGCGTAAGGACGCCGCACGCGCCTCCAACGTGGCGCGTAAGTGGGGAACCTCGCTGGCGCGGGACGGACACGCGCCAGCCTTCCGCGCGTATATATATTAAAATAATGGGTCAATTACCGATACGCCCCTGTCCCCACCCATAATTACGAAAATACCGGATGGGAAAGGACGGCCCTGTCCCCCTCTACTGTGAACAATTTTGTCGTTTTCCGTGCCCATTTTCGTCAGCGCACTGTGCTAAAAAAGAGGGAAAACCCGAGAGAGCCCCTGCAACTGTGCACTATTTTGTCTTTTTCGGGGGCTTTAACCGGTAATGCACTGTTCACAGGCGGAAAAAACAAAAAAAAAATAGGGTGGACGAACTCGCGCGACACACGGATGAAAAAGCTCGCGTCCACAGTGTTTTCAGAGACAATGAACAGTATTTTCCGTAATCTTTTAGATATATCTTAATGTAATTTAATTTTGTTCGAACTAAATGGGGGTGTACAGAAAAAGATTGAAAGAAACTTTTCAGGGCCGTTGGCAAAGGAAAAGAAAAAATGAGACCATAATTAATTGTCATATGGTGCCTATGGAAATAGTCTGATTTTTTAATGACTAATTCAATTAAATAAAATTTCCCAATTTACAATTAAAAACAGCACCTCCCCCTTCAACGCAAAGTTGTGAATACCGTTTTGGTTGGTGCTTTGTTTTTTCAATTTGAATGAAATGTTTTGGTTTTGGAGTGTTTCGGCGCGCCGTTTCGGAGTTGTACTGTTTATGTATATGTGTGTGTGTGTGTGTGTGTGTGTGTGTGTGTGTGTGTGTGTATAATTAAATATATTAATTCAAAATAAAATTATTTAGAATTGTGCAATTTAATCTATAAAATAATTTTTATGAACAAAATTATGAACATGTATAATATTAAGAGAATGTCGTCATCAATCTCGTAAGGTTATTACACTCTCTGATTGCTCTGAAATTTTATTATAATATATATAAATATATCAAGAGACGCCTCATAAAATTTCATTTTAATCTAATGGTTGAATTAATACATATGATTGATATTGTAAAACTATTAATTATTTAATAAAAAATACTATTTGGCCAAAACAGAACGGGCAGAACAAAACCGGTATGTTTCGCCCGGTATTTGGCCGAAAAATCCAAAACAAACCAGAATTTAAACCAAGGTACAAACAAAATTGTTTTATCTCATTTTTTAACTAGTACAAAACATTTCAGCCGAAACAAAACGCAATTGACAACTACGCTTCTACATTCATCTGTCTTTCCCAATTTACAAGTCAGATCTGAATTTAGCAAGGACAAGCGTTGTGGCGACAATTAAGTAGTTGCCCACTTCTTCCCTATCCCAAAACTATGGACTATATCCATGGTACAAGTTTGGGATTAAAGAATTTGTTTTTCTTATGATTTCAAGTTTAAACCATGTGGGTTTTATATGATAGTAACTGGAGGGTTACAAGGTTGGTACCTTTTGAGTCCATGAGATTAATTAAAATATGCATAAAATTGACCCAAACTAAAAAAAATAATATGGAATGTTCGTTTGGACATTGCCCCTTAATCCTTCTTAATTGACTTCAAACACGCAAAACTCCTAAATGGTCTTATATAAATTATTTTAATAGATTTTAAACATCTATTAATTCTCTTAAATTATTCATGTATTCATTTGTTTATAATTTATTGGAAACATTTAAACACATTATCAAATAAAATAACAATTATTTAATGTATTGGTTTCTATGTGAATATTTTATTTTCATTTCTTTTGTCAACACAATTCAAGTCTAATAAATGTATTTCGATAATGCATTAGTGAGATTGAAAGTCCAATGAATATAAAAGAAAGTTGGAGTTTTTTATTTTATTATTATTTTTTCTTAAAAAAAAACTTGAAAAGAAAGAGGCTTTTCAAAGACAAAGTTCGCATGTGTAATTTATAGTATTTTTAAAAGATATGACTTCATTTCTAACATTTACAACAACAGTTTAATCAGATGCTCACATTTCATGTGCATTGGCATGTAAGAAAAACATCTTTGACAATGTAGCCATATAGGGCATGGATCTAATGGAGATGAACTACAAATTCGTAGTATCATGCTTCCCAAAGTGTTCCATAAAACTACAGGCCGTCAGACTGTAAAAAAGGAGCTAGCCAACGACTAGCAGAAGGATTCTGATTCAGTTCTTAGCCAAAATGGTAGCTCGAATGGCTGCCTCCGTTCCCGAGCTACTGATTCATAAATCGAACAGTGACTACCCACTCTAAATGATAAAAAAATATTGGGAAATTGTTTGATGATACGCAAGATGGTGGTAAAGATTCATATAATAAAATAAAATAATTTATGAGTATTAATAAAACAATGATACAACATAGGTATTGGGTGTCATTGATGAAATAAAAATGGGTGAGAAGAAATATATGATGATAATAGAGGCACAAGTTAGTGTTATTTTAAGTAACAAGTTGATTCAAGAGTATGTTATAAAGTATAGATTGAAACCATGACTTTTTTCGTGTTTAATGCCTTGATCAATTTTTATGCCAAGTTGGTAGCTTGGGTCCCTGCACGCAAGGTTCGAATGGTAATATAAGAGGAGTTGTATCTTATAATATAATATTATACGATTCTATAGTTATGACAAGAATGAAGAATTACAAAAAAAAAAAATCCAAGCTTATCTGACTTGGCAAAAAGAAGTTGTGAAATAAATGCTTCTCCTTCATAAGAATAATGAGAAATTCCAAAATTGATCAAGCAATAAGAAAAAAAAGTGTCTGAAACTGTTGCTTTCATACTTAAACACCAATTTAAATTTCAAAGATAAAATTTTATAAGTACGAGAGAATGTAAAACTAGTAAATCATTGCTAGAAATGGTAAATTTTGATTGAGAGATGATAACTAAAAATAAAAATTGTTATAGATAGGGATAAAAAGTTTTAGTAATTATTTTAATTTTTTAATGGAATAAAGTAATAAATCGGTACATGAAATGTTAACCCAGTGATGAATCACATAAACTCTCTAGTTGGGTAAATTGTTTTGTATAAATTTAGGAAAAAATAGTTATAAAGTAATGAAAAAGAGTTTAATTATAAGTAAAATAATATATGATTTTACGCATGAAAAAAATGATCAACAATACAAGTCTCACATGCAATAGTGTTATTTTGATCGAAAGTGGTGAAGACTCTCACATGCAAGACTTTGATTTTGTCTTAAATGATCTAATATTCAGTTTTATAGTGTCAATCATATCTCTTAGTATGACAGTTTAATCAAGCTAAAATTTTACGAGTAGTCCCCGAACATATTTTTGTAACTTAGGTGAAGTGTTTAAGTCAATAAAAGTACAAAAAGACCTCAAAAAAATATCAGTAGACTCAAATTTTATAGGAAAGAACACACGCGGGCACACATATAAGGGGTAAATTGGTCAATAATGAAAAAAACCTTTCTTTTAAAGGATGTTATAACTACAAACCTATTAGCCACAAAACTTTCATGTAAAGCCTTTATTTTCTTTGAAGCCTTTGAAGGTTTTAACCATGATTGAGGGTTTTAGGCAAGATTGAGTTGGTATTGAGAAGAAAAAAAACATATTGAAGGTAGGCATTTTGATAGCCATATCTTTGTTGTCCATTATTGGATTGATATGTTATTCTTATCAGCACCTACTACAATCTGACATGAGGTATTTTCAATATTAAACTTTGTTTGAGAGAAATATATATTTAGCATAATATTTATGTAAAAACACCTTTATATATAGTTTCATTTGCTAGACATTCTCTTCTCCATCCATTATTAGATTGTGTTGGAATTTTGATAAGTTATTTGTCCATATATGTTATAAATTCTCAATGGTGGAGAGTAAGAACAAACACTCCAGCCATAAATTGTTCTGCCTAAACATATGAGTTCAATTTTGTTCCAATATATATAGATTTATTCATTGGATTTTTTTTGTTAATGTAGAAGTGTTATGATAAGCATGATTATGTATAACTTCACCATTGAGTATGATAAAATGTTTTTTTGTTGATATTATGATTAATTGATATGAAATATGTGATAATAAAGATTGATTCAAAGAATAAAAGTGAAATAAACCAATTGGTATGTTGTGTTGTGTCTAGCCATGAAAGATGTTAGGGAGGTATGTAGAATTCTTTTGAAGTTTTGTGATAATATGTGTTAATGCACTTTGAAATTTTAAAGTTAATATACTTGAGGTGAATTTTTTATTGAACTAATGATTTTAAAATTAAGTTAATACTAAAGGAAATATAGGATCTAATAATTGAGTGAAATTATATGTTAACTTGATGTGTATATGTAAGAATCAAGATATAGGATAAGTATTTGGCATTGGTATTTGTTTAAGAAAACCTTTTTATTAGATATGAAAATTACAAGTTGATGTTACTTTAAAACATGAAGACATAAATCAAATTATTGAGCGATACTACATGAAAAAAAAATACATAAGAAAACTAGTTCCAACATAACTCAAATGCATAGTCTGGCCCAATTATAAAAAAAACATATTTTCAAGGTTTCTTTATCGATGTTTTCCAGGACTTCTCTCCTTTCACAACTTCTTTCTTCACTTTCTCACTCTAAGTCAAATTTTCTTTTCCTTGTTCTTTCTTGAATTCTAAGGTAATTATGTTTTTCTCATTCAAAAATCTCCTTTTTTCATTTATTACTAGTGTTCTCTGGCCCTTCAAAGTGAAAGGAAAGAATTAGAAATTAATAAATCTATTTTCCCATTAACTATAGCCCGGTAGTTTTATGGAAATGGTAGCTAAAATGATCTAACTATTTTGAGAAACCATCCAATTGATTCATTAAATCAGTCTAGTTGTTTACCAAAACAATTAAATGTTTTCCATCCTGGAAAAATGGTCATTTTCTTTATCTTCTCAACCTTTTTTCTTTTCTTTACCTTTTTTCACCTTATTACAACTTAATTCAGCGTCAGCGGGCTCTCCCCCCACACCAGCAGCCCCTCGGCAAGCTGAACCTTCTTCTCCAGCGCCAGCAACGAAGACCAACAGCAACAACAACATGAACTAGCCCCCTTCCGGTGCTCATCCCAGGCATCACAGGCCACCATTTTTTACATCACTATTTTTTACACCACCATCACAGGGAAAATCACCTTGACCTCCTCTACCTGGCGGCAATAATAGGTAATCCTCTCATCACCGTCGGTCTATTACTGTTCGCATGAACAAGCTTTTTTTTCCTTTTTTTTTCATTTTTTTTTGCTGAACTGATCTCGGCCCAGTCCAAATCCAACAAAGTTGGGCCTTTGGCCCAAATTGGCTAGGCCGACCCATTTAGTTGGGTCAGGCCCAACTTGATTATTTTTTTTATTTTTTTTAAAAAAATGCATTTATAAAAACAAAAAAAAAATGTGTTGTTTTCATGCATACGGTCGAATACCAAGGTTTTTCTAAGCATATTTTTTTCGTAAAAATCAAATATAGCATATTTCTCATGCTTTGAAATGAAAAGTGAATATCGTAACCAGTTTATGATTATCCGTTGGAATTTGGCCAAAATATCAAAAAACAATTAACAATTATTTTGTTTTAGCAATCACGGTGTAAAATTACATTGTAAAATTCACCCGCAGATAAAAAAAATGTTTTTTTAACTGTGGTGTAAAATTACTTGTAAAGTACATCCGCAGATAGAAAAAAGTTTGTTTTTAAAAAAATACGTTGTAATATTTTTTAAACTTTAGAATGGTTAGGTTTTCGACTCTCAATGAGGTAGAGACGTTCTCACGAAGAGAGATCTACTTCGAACCTTATAAAAGACCAACGAATAAAAAAATGACGTAGGAAAAACAATCAAACAACAATGTAGCTTACCTTAGGTAGGGTGCACTGGGGGTGATGCGTCTTCTCCTTGCACAACAAGTCCCCTTACCAAGACTCTCAAAGACCATTAGATTTTCTAGTGACCTTGATACAAGGTGGCGACTCCTAAAGATTTATAGTCGTAACTTTATGGCCATAAAACATCCATTTCTTTTCACCGCAGGTTGTTGTCTCCCCAATCCGGGGATGGTAAGGCGCGAAGCGCGAAAAAAACACCGTCGCCACAGACTACACTCTCTACTTTTGTGGGATTCTTGTAATCTAATCATAACTTTATCTTTTGTCTTTAGGGTGAATTCATGGTTTAATGATTCCTTATGTTTTAATGGATCTGTATCTGGTTTGAAGTTAAAGTCTATTATGATAATTAGCTAATTTACTTATACAGGTTGAGGAAACATGGTTGCTTCCATACAATTTAGTCTAAGGTAGATTAACTTACCTCATTTTTTTATCCATCATTAAAAATATTGATCAGGAATACAAAAAAGGAAATTTACCTTGTTTTATGAATAATATCTCTTTATACTGATGAGCAAACCTTTTGATCCTTATCTTATTTCAACATAAGCTTTGATATTCAAATAGTCTTTTATGTCTGAATTTGCAGCACTTGTAGGAATATCAAGAAATCTTTATGTCTATATTGAACCAAAATATAATTTTTCTGACCATCAATCCTAATATTTTTTGTTCAATTTCTTTTATTTTCTTATCCCTAGTAACTATAGTTAAAGGGATATATAATCTTGTGTTTCTTAGCCATTTAACAAGGATTTGAATACATGTTAAGTGATAATATCCATAATCTTTGTCAAAATCATGCTTTTCTGTCAAAACAAGAAATGATTGCTTATTTGTCACGTTAAAATCACATGTAATTGATCTAAACACTCTTTGGTTTTTCAAAGACCTAAGATGATTTATATCATATAAAATGTTCCACGAAATTTTAGGAAACCTACATAATCAAACCCTTTATATACTTGATACTTATAATCGTTTATTTTTTGGCATTTATCAAACTTGTTAGTTTAGACCAACTCATTAAGATAAAATCCTGGTCAACTTCAATTCCTTGCTTCAGTAGTTTCTCTCATCAGATACTTGTTGATTGGTGTTGGCTAATGTTCCCAACTGACTAATTTGTCAATTTATCTCGACAGGTGTTAGTTGTGGTTACTTCAAATCCACCGTCATCATCCGAAGATGGGGTGAACCATTAACACCTTATCCTATTGAAGGTTTCTAGAAAAGTTCTACAGCCTTCAGTTTTTTCAAAACATTCCCAAGCTAACCGAACTACTAATAACGTTGTTATTGGTCTATAAAGTCAACAAGATTTGGTATTTTCACTAGAGATAACAGGGGGCTGTAGCAGGGCTTGTGGTGGCAGCAACGGGCTGCACCTTTGAACCTTATCTTGGATGGAGTGATAAGATGGAATCTTTCGCACCAAATACACCAATTAAAAAGGAGACGAGACTAATTGTTCTACTTGAAAGGTGGCTTTAAATACATGAACAAGGTGGAATCTTAGAACATTCTTTTTTTAGTGGCATATATACACTTACACAGCTGTTTTCCTTCGGCTGTAAGTCGAAACCTTCTCAACTAAGATTTACATTTTAAATAAACGGCCGATTAGTTGAGTTGTTCAAGGTAAGAGGGTGTTTAATTATTATTGTTGTTGTTAAATACATAAAACAATGACTTCGGAGCATTCGGACTTTGTTTTTGGTGAGTTAGTGTAGCCAATCCCGAATCCTGTTCCATGCGATAGTCCACCAAGACATCAATTTCTAATCAAAATCACAACGAGAAAAAAGAAAACAGAGAGAGATACTATATTCATTATTTATCATACACATCTACATAAGATACGTAATCCAACGAAAAAAGTAATCAATATAGTCTGTGACCATGTGTATGAACATAAAAACATAGCAAGGTTAAATAAAAAAAAATAGGAGTCCCAAACAAAACGAATCGAGGACTAAATCAAAATGAAAACGAAGTCCCGGAACCCTGATCAGAACTTGATATCGCACTTGCCGCTACTCCCGGCGGAAGAAAGCCCGTTCAAAGGAATCTTCAGGTCATCACACTCAATCTTGGGCTTGAATCTTGTAGTCTTGACCTTACCTAGCTTGAATCGAACCCTCAGAGACAACTCCAGCGTAATACTGTAAAGCCCACTTGCTTTTTCGCTGTTAAATTGGGTCAACTCTTGACCTTGAAGGGTAACAGGCTGTTGCCCATTAAAAACCACATTCAAGACAGTAGTGTTCTTGTGTCCCTGATAGAACGGAGTCAGGGATTGATAGTGAAACCTCTGGCCCTCGTAAAAAGCTTTGGCCTCAATCCTATCATAGTAAATCCCAATCTTCTTGTTGGGGTTGCGGATATTGACGTTAAAAGTAAGGTTGTAGCGGAGCATGTTGTTGGTGTGGTTGAACTCCGTTAAAGCAACGTCTGTGACATGCAACTTGACCTTGTTAATGGGGCGGAATATGAGCCAGACAACAAGAAGGAAGAGGCCGACAAGCGCGAGCACGGTGAAGATCACTTTGAGGAGGAAGGTCACGAGACAGCAGCAGCCGCAGCAAGAAGAACCACGGCCAGGGCGGTGGTAATGTCGTGGAGGTGGGATTGCTGGACCATAATAGGCACCATTCAGGCCTTGTTTCTCTGCCATGATAGAGTTGCTGTGCTTGATCAGAAGGCGAAAAGAGAGCAGACAAATAAGGTTTAAAAGAGAAAACAAGCACTATGATCGATAATGTTGAAATATGAGTTGGTCTGCTTGAACATGTATATATATATATAGGAGGACACGGAAACTGAGAACTTTTGGCCGCGTCAATCAACGCGGTTACCTCGAGGGACTGGCGTTTTCTATATATAATTTTTCGGCTATTTCTAAGCTGAGGTTCATTCTATGTGGGAAGAGAAAGACTTTTTAGACTGCTCCTATCAATTTCTAATGTGTAAATCATGCGCAAGGGATTCATGGTGCTTCGAAGTCTCTTTTATTGACCTGCGTGTACATGGTTTCCCTTTCAAGCCTGGAAAACGATGTTTCCACCAGACTTTTCTGTAAAATAATTAAGCTGACAAAGCATAAAAATACCTACCATGCTTCTAACTTGTGTGTGTCTGAAATATTATATTGTCTTAGGGTGTAGTTTTTGAACAAAGCCTTCCAAACCGTTTACATTGATTGATAGTTGACATAGAAAGAAGGTTTTGGACCGACTGATAAGTTTATTACAAATCATAATTAAAATCATTGTATCATCATGAAATATACTTAGAATATTTTTTTTATTTCATACATATATCATGAAGCAAGCGGGTATTGATGAGATTGCAGGCTATTACAAGAAGCATGATCGATTAGTGGCAGACTGTTTTTTGGAGGCCGTAGACTTTGCAAGGAAGACGAACAAGTCGAAGTGTTTTGAGATGTTTTTCTTGTGCATTGTTATTTTTTGAATGGAAGGATTTGCGCAGTCATGTTTTCTTGAAGCGTCTTGGGGGTTTATCAGTGTATCAAATGGAACTTGTGCCCATTCCTTTGGAAGATAGCTATGTTGAGGAGATTGAAAATGGGGTGTGAACACCAGTGGATGTAGATAACATGGCGCAAGAATTGTCAACATTCAGACGTTGCAAAAGCGACGTGTACCAAGAAAAGTGTAAGTGATTCGGAACAAAGAACGATAGAAATTAAAAGCAAGAAAAGAAATAAGCTTAGAGAAAGAGAGAAGTTTTGAAAGAAAAGAAGAAGCTAAAGAAGAGAGAAAAGGGATTGGAAAGTATGCAAATTCTGCAACATTATCAATATTCATCAAAAGTCCCTTCCAAAATGATAGAAAAGGCATATAAATAGCAAAACCCTAAAACATATAGCTATTGGGCTCGACCCATCAAATAAAATGTTAACATAAATAATTCCAAATAAATAAAAGACAATGAGATGGGCCCAAATGGGCTTAGTCCTCCGATCAAGGCGTGACAGGTCAGGCCATCCTACGTCGTCTTCGACCATATACTTGTGTAACTCGCGGTGTGGGTCTGGTGTCCCCACCAGTAAGATTTACAGTGATCAGAAGAAGTGGATGTTCTGTGATGATGCTGAGTGCCAAGAGTTGTTGAAGAAAATTCATCGATTGCTCAAGTTGTTCTTCAAGAATCAGTGTCTGGCACCGCGAATCTTGCATGGATGTGGGACTATACCATGCAGGAGTTAGAAGAGAGTATACATCTAGGATTTAAGGATTTGGTTCCTATCCTAGAACAAACCCAAACACCCCTGTCTATTTGCTTTCTTTGGCTTGAGCAACTTAAGGTGGTTTTCGACTTTTTGGAAGAGCTGTCTAAAGAGTGTGATTTAGAGGACAATATATCAGATGATGGAGGAGGTAGCAAAGAGGAATTTTGTGATTATGATCCCATTTATTTTAACAGTGACTCTCCATGCCTTGTATTGGATAAGAAATTCATCAGATCAATGCTTGATCCAGCAGAGCATATAAACATTGTTGCAGATGAGGGAACTACAGTGACTCCTTTTGTTGAGAACCCTGGAAAGTGTTGGCAAATTAAAAAAAAACTCTGATATCAATTGTTGGAATGTAGAGATGCCCAATATTTCAATTGAAAAATTCTAGCTCTTAGCTAAGAACAAAGAACAAGTAATTATAGAGATTAAAGGGTAAAATCCAAGATCTATTTTTTATTGTCATCCCTCTAATTATATTTATAAAAGAAATCAAAGGCATTATAAGAACCCTAATCAAACACAAATTCCTAAACTAAACTTATCAAAGATAAGATTTAAACTAGAAGTAGAAAAGAACAATCAAAAGACATTACTAAATGATGGAATTAAATGACTAACATTAAAAAAAAACTTATCCCTAATTTGTACCAGAATTGGAACCAAATTCTTCAATAAAAAGGATATCCAGTTTGATCGTAAAAGATTTGTGAATTGGTTGTTTGCGAGCGATAAGATTCGGGAGCTGCTAAATTCATGGATAAATCTCAGAAAACTTGATAAAGATCTAGCGGGGCTGGTTTTCCAATTTGTTAAAACTGATTTTAGTTTAATAAAATACTTTTGTGAAAGAAAATGTAGGTTGTTAGAGTACCAAGAAACGTATGTCGAGAAAAAGTTTGGACTCGATGAAACATTGATCAGCACAAAAACTCAGTTCCCTGATTTGGAATGCCAAGAGGACAAGGCGAATCGAGATATACTGCTAGATGTGTGTGTCAAAGAAGCAACAAAGATGGAGAAACAAAATGTGTTTAGAGAGGTGGATCTACAAGTTTGCAATGATAGCTCAACTTTATTAAACCTTACCTCATCCTTTTGCTATTTGATCGTAAATGTCATTATTCATTCATGAGACTTTTTTGCATATGAGCGCTAGCCCAGACTAATCCCTTTCGCACCGGGTAGCAAGTGCTCCCCAAGGGGCTGGCTGCAGACAAAGAGAGGGGTCGAACCCCAGACCTCGTAAGCGACGAGAGTGCGCCTAACCACTCCGCCAGGACCCATGGTTAGACTTTTTTGCATATGTGTATTATATATTATAGATAGATATCAGTGTAATTTGATGCTTATATCTTAATGTTATTTTAGATTCTCACCTAATCATTCTTAATGTTGACAAGTCTTAAATTCAAACTACTACAGTGAAAAAAATACAAGAACAGAAACATATGTCATAATCAACTAAAACAAATAATACAATGACATATTAAGATCCCAAATAAATTAAATTAAGATTGTTTAACTACTACCCTTATAATTTAATACAAATATTATCATGATAAGTTCTAAATGAATTAATCATGGACTTGATTAATATGTAAGTCTAACATCTCATAAAATAGCATAATCACTCCAACAAAACATTTAGCATCCAAAAGCTACACAAATCATTTTCTAACAATTCTACAGAGACTAGAAATAGTAAGGTTTTGAACACCTACATGACATCTGATCTCTATGTATGGGATCATGTCTTGGTACTCCCTGTGCAATTTCTATTTCAATTTTAATAGCTTAATGTTAAGCGTCTCAAATTTCTTTGATCATGAAAATCAAGACTCGAGTTTCTTTTCATAATATTTCCCCTTTTGCTTAATGTTAAGTCATTTCTCATCGTAATTTTATACAACAAATCAATACATAAACATATTTTTACTCCAATATAAATCTTTTACCTTTTATCCAAAACACCAAGAAAGAAAAGGATATGTTTTGTACTTAAAAATATTTAAACCCTATTACCACTTAAGTATCCCATGATTAATTCATTGCAATTCTACCCTTTCCAAATATCAATTAATTTAACAAGCTTCTCTCTTTTATTTTCTTAAATTGGCCAAAAGCTTCCTTGTAGGCGGGGGTATGTTTGCTTTATAATTTTTTTCAATTAATCCATCAATCATTCATCAAATGGTCAATCTGGTACAGCCTAAATAAAATCCCATGTTAACAATTCTTACAAGTTACTCTCCTAACTGGCCTCATTTGTTTCCAAATCTCCTAAATTTTTCAATTCAATTTAAAAAATTTATTGCTTTCTCTAGTCATTTAATCATCTATAACAATAACTAACAACTAATTTTTCTTTCTTTCTAAATTTCATCTTAAAAACTCTAATTCAATTTCATCTTACCCAGTTATAAAAAAAGTATTTTCAAGGTTTCTCTATCGATGTTTTCCAAGACTTCTCTCCTTTAACAACTTCTTTCTTCACATTCTCACTCTAACTTAAAATTTTCTTTTCCTTGTTCTTTCTTAAATTTTGAGGTAATTATGCTTTCTCATTCAAAATTCTCCTTTTTTCACTTCTTACTACTATTCTCTAGCCCTTCAAAGTGAAAGGAAAGAATAAGAAATTAATAACTCTACTTTTCCCTTAACTATACCCCGTTAGTTTTATGGAAACATTAGCTAAAATGATTTTATTGTTTGAGAAAGCATCCAATTGATTCAATAAATCAGTCTAGTTGTTTATCAGAACAATTTGAATGTTTTTCATCATGGAAAAAATGGTCATTTTCAGCTATAAATCCTTTTTCTTTATCTTCTCAACCTTTTTTTCTTTCCTTTCCTTTTTCACTTCATTACAACCTTATTTATAGACTATTTTTTTTGTATCCTGAGGTTTTACATTAATAAACTTGGGCCTAAAAGTTTTCTTTGAATAACTTTGGAATGAGTCCTGATACGGTCTGATCTTCCATGGTCTAGATGGTATCATGATTCTTTGAGCAATTCTTTGTGTTTTACATCTAAAAGGTTCGGACATTTGATGTCTTCATTTTCTAAAGTGATTTTTTTTATCACATCTAAATACTAACTCTCAAACTTATGGCAAACTACATAACTGACTTATATTGGAACTAACTTCCTTACATAGCCTTCCATCCATATAATATTGCTCAATCTCTTGTTGCATATATCAATATCTAGTACCAATAGTGTGAGGGGTATGATTTCATCATAGCATTTAATACATTTGTCATTCCATGGACTAGGAAACTTTATAAAGTATAATCTCAATAACTCCCTATTTGGCTAGTCACTATATATATGATATAAGGTCAAATAAGTTTCATGATACTTTTCAAATTCACTCATGTCATAGAAGAGAGCTTTTGCAACACATTTAATGCATCTTTTTTTTCTTCTAAGTGTAAAAGGATCACTAAGTATGTAAAATAATCATTTGAGAACTTGTCCTAGTAGTCAACCTTTTCCACTAATCCTATTGAAGGTTTCTAAAAATATCCTACAGCTTTCAATCTTTTCAAAATCTTCTTAAGTTATCCTAGTTAGGCCTTGTAAAATGATTACTTGATAGCTTATTTAATGTTCGCTACTAACTTCTATTAATATATATCTATCATCCCAATTGAAGGTTCCTGAAATAAAGATACACACCTTTATTATTTACAACATTGGTTGTAATAAAAGGTAAGGTTGTCTCTTGATTGAGTCCTCTGAAGTCAGACTTTACATCAACTTTTCATGATTATAATGTTTTTGAGATAGAGTGTGGTGCTTTTTTGATTTTTAGAATTCATTTACCTTTTTTTAATCGGTCATGAGCAAATGATTGATCTTCTTATTTACTTATATATATTGTAAAGAAACAAATAATGTATTAACTTCTCTATAACTATGTTCTTCTATAAATGCAAATATAACTGAAATAATTTCATATTATTTTATGAATGGGATATCAATTATTTCTAGTTATCCATTTCTTATCGATTTAAGATTTTTCTCATCTCAAACTCATGTTATGTAGTACGCCTACCTCTTCTAGTATTAACTTATAACTCATTCTAAGTCAATGGTTTTTCTTGGGATATCTTTTCCAAATCTTATAGAGTCCTGTCATAGACTACACTCTCTGGTTTTGTGGGATTCTTGTAATCTAATCATAACTTTATCTTTGTCTTTAGGATGAATTCAAGTTTTAATGATTCCTTATGTTTTAATGGATTTGTATCTTGTTTGAAGTTACAGTCTATTATAATAATTAGCTAATTTACTTATAAAGGTTGAGGAAATTGGTTGCTTCCATTCAACCTAGTCTGATGTAGATTAACTTACCTCATTTTTTTATCCATCATTAAAATATTGATCAGGAATACAATAAAGGAAATTTACCTTGTTTTATGAATAATATCTCTTTATACTCATGGGAAAAACTTTTGATCCTTATCTTATTTCAACATAAGATTTGATGTTGATATTCAAATAGTCTTTTGTGTCTGAATTTGCAGCACTTTAACAAGGATTTGAATACATGTTGAGTGATAATATCCATAATCTTTGTCAAAATCATGCTTTTCTGTCAAAACAAGAAATGAATGCTTATTTGTCACGTTAAAATCACATGTAACTGATCTAAACACTCTCTGGTATTTCAAAGACCTTGAATGATTTATATCATATAAAATGTTCTACAAATTTTAGGAAACCTTCATAATCAAACCCTTTATATACTTGATACTTATATTCGTTTATTTTTTGGCATTTATCAAACTTGTTAGTTTAGACCAACTCATTAAGATAAAATCTTGGTCAACTTTAATTCCTTTCGTCAATAGTTTTTCTCAATTTTATTGTTGAATCAGATACTTGTTGATTGGTGTTGGCTAATGTTCCCAACTGACTAATTTGTCAATTTATCTCACCAGGTGTTAGTTTTGGTTACTTCAAATCTATTGAAAATTGAAGATTGTTTCCAAGACTACTTTAGTGTTAGGATTAGACTAAATCTCTATTGTTTTATCTTTTCTTGAATAAGATCATGTTGATCAATTTCAGTTTCAGTATTTTAGTTTAAGTATAAGTCTTAGTATTTTAGTTTTAGTTGGAATTGTAATAGGAAGAGTTCTTATTAGATTGTAACACTTCAAACTTTGCTATAAATAAAGAAGAGGGATAACAGTAACCTCACACTCAATTCTGCTCATTTTTCTGTTCTTTATGTTCTTGCCCTGTTCTTCATTCGGGCAATTTTTCCAGAATTGAATTCAAACAATAGCTGTTTGAATTCAATAGAATAGTAACATTTGTTGACTTTAGTTGACTCTTTGAATCTTTGTTTTTTCTAACAATTGGTATCAGAGCACATTGGATCTTTGAAGGGAAAAGTGTGAAACACGAGAGATTGAGAGGTTTTTTTTACAAAGCATTGCTTTGAAGGGTGGTGAGTGAAAACACAAGAGAGAGAAAAGAAAAGTCAGTTTTTTTTTCCATGGAATCTGCTTCTTTTCCATCCAAAACTCCAGTATTTTCTGGACACAATTTTGGTGTGTGGGCTGTCAAAATGGAAATATATTTGAAGGCTTTTGATTTATGGGAAATTGTGGAGAATGATAAGCAACCTACTCCACTTGGAAATAATCCAACAATTGCACAATTGAAATTTTTCAATGAAGAAAAGGCAAAGAGATTCAAAGTTCTTTCATGTCTTCACAATGCTGTGAATGAAGACATTTTTACAAGGATTATGGCCTGCAAATCTGCCAAAGAAGCTTGGGACAAGCTTAAGGCAGAATTTCAAGGGGATGAAAAGTCTAGAAAGATGCAAGTGATGAATCTAAGGAGACAATTTGAAGGGCTGAAGATGACGGACACTGAAACAGTCAAAGATTTCTCTTCACATGTATCGAAATTGGTGAATCAAATGAAGCTGTTGGGTGAGGATTTCCAAGACTCAAGAATTGCAGAGAAGATTCTGGTATGTTTACCAGAAAAATTTGAGCATAAAATTAGTTCTTTAGAGGATTCTAAAGATCTTTCTGAAGTGAATCTTCAAGAACTAATTAATGTCTTGCAAGCAGTAGAACAAAGGCAAGCCTATAGACAAGAAGGAACATATAAAGATGATTTCATGACAAAGAGAAAAACCAAACTAAAGTTTTTCACAGAATCAATCATGAAGGCAAAGGTGAGAAAGGTAAAATTTGGCAGCCAAATAACAGAAATTTTACCAACAGAGGAAAGGAGAAAAGGAATAACTTCCCTGCCTGCAAGTTTTGTAAGAAAACTAATCATCTTGAAGCTTGGTGTTGGGCAAAGAACTCTCAATGCAGAAATTGCAAACAGTTTGGCCACATCAAGAAGTATTGCAGAGTCAAAACTGATGCAAATAGGCAAGCATGTATAGCAGAATCCTCAGAAAATCCTGAAGAACACTTGTTCATGGTTTCAGCAGAACCAAAGTGCAATGCAACAGAGGTAAAACACTCATCTTGGCTTATTGATAGTGGTTGCACTAATCATATGACTGCATATTTGAAGTTGTTCAAGAACTTGGACAGAAATTATGAATCCAGAGTAAGAATTGCTAATGTTGAGTATGTGGAGATTGAAGGCAAAGAGGAAATTAAAGTTGAAACCATGGCAGGTACACAAATCCTAAAAGATGTGTTGTATATACCTAAAATTACTCTGAATTTAATAAGTGTGGGACAGTTACTCGAAACTGACTACTCCCTATCATTTAAAAGAGGATTATGCAAAATTAAAGATAGTCAAGGCACATTACTACTTTCAGTTAAGATGATGAATATAAGTTTCAATCTTGATTGGAATGATTCCTATATTAGTGTTAACATGTGTGTAAATGCTGAGTCTTGTCTTTGGCATAAGAGGATGGGACATTTTAATCAAATTTCTTTGAAAAAGATGGTTGATTTGCAGATGGTTTTAGGACTGCCAGTAATAAAACATAATGAGGATGTTTGTGAAGCATGTTAACTAGGAAAACAAACTAAGCTTTCCTTTCCTAGTAACACTTATAGAGCATTAATGAAATTGTAGCTTGTTCATACAGATGTATGTGGTCCCATGCAAAATGAATCAATGAATGGTTCGAAGTATTTTTTGCTCTCTATTGATGATTACAACAGGTTTTGTTGGGTGTTGTTTCTTAAAACTAAAGGTGATGTGTTCAATGAGTTTGTGAGATTAAAAACAACAGCTGAAAAAGAAACAGGATGCAACTTAAAAACTCTAAGATCTGACAATGGGGGAGAGTTTACTTCTCAGAATTTTGAGGACTACTTGGCAAAGGAAGGGATTAAGCACCACCTGACTGTACCCTACACACAACAGCAGAATGGGGTCAGTGAAAGGAGAAATAGAACATTGATGGAAATGGCAAGATGCTTATTGTATGAGAAGAGTATGCCATTAAAATTTTGGGCAGAAGCTGTGAATACAGTAGCCTATATCTTGAACCGCATGGTCATAAAAATTCTGGTTGATAAGACCCCTTATGAACTCTGGTATGGTTTCAAACCCAATATTAGTCATTTGAGAATATTTGGTAGCCCTTACTATGTTTTTAAACCTAAAATCAAAAGAAGAAAACTTGATCAGAAAGTTGATGTAGGAATCTTCATTGGTTACAGCAATAAGTCTAAGGCTTATAAAATCTATGATTTAAAAATTAATAGAGTTGTGATTGCAAGAGATGTTAAAGTAGCAAAAAACAGCAAATGGAATTAGGAAATTGCTGAAATTGAAGGAGCAACACTGGATTATAAAATGGAATCAGATGCTGCCTGGGATGATGAACTTATTGATGATATTCCAATAAGAGGAACAAGACTCTTAACTGATGTGTACAGCAGGTGTAATGTTGTTGAAACTGAACCCATAAACTTTGAATAAGCTATCAACTCACAGGTGTGGATAGCAGCCATGCAGGAGGAACTCATGATGATCGAAAAAAATGAAACTTGGCTGCAGGTTGATAGACCTTCACACAAGAAGGTAATTGGTGTTAAATGGATTTTTAAGACAAAATTAAATGCAGATAGGACTATCAACAAGCATAAAGCAAGGCTTGTAGCCAAAGGGTACTCACAAGAACCAGGTACTGATTTTACAGACACCTTTGCTCCTATGTCTAGATTGGATACAATCAAATTGGTGCTAGCTGTGGCAGCACAATGTGGTTGGCTCATTTATCAACTAGATGTCAAATCTACCTTTCTAAAAGGAGTGCTAAAAGAGGAGATTTATGTTGAACAACCTGATGGTTTCGAGAAGGAAATCAATGCAAACAAAGTGTATGAACTGAAGAAAGCTTTGTATGGCCTGAAACAGGCTCCTAGAGCCTGGTATAGCAGGTTGGATGAGTACCTCTTGAGTTTGGGTTTTGAGAGAAGTATAAATGAAGTGACTTTATATGTTAAAAATACTAACAAACATATTCTGATCATATCAGTATATGTAGATGATTTACTAATTGCAGGAAATAAAGAGGAGCTGGTGACAGAGTTCAAAAACAACATGAAGGAGATGTTTGAGATGAATGAGCTTGGCTTGTTGGCATACTTTCTAGGCATGGAAATAAATCAGTTCAAGCAGGAATACTTCCTATGTCAAAAGAGTTTTATTATCAAGCTGCTAAACAAGTTTGCTATGGAGAAATGCAACTCAGTCAGTACTCCCATGATTTTGGGACAAAAACTGACGAAAGAAGATGAATCTCCTAGAACTGATGGGAGAATCTACAGAAATTTGATTGGAAGTTTATTATATCTAACAGCTACACGTCCAGACATTGTGTTTGTTGTAAATTACCTCTCTAGGTTCATGCAAAACCCAAGTCAATTTCATTCTATTGCAGCTAAAAGGGTCTTGAGGTACCTAAAAGGAACCTTAGAGTATGGGATACATTTCAAAAAATCTAGCTCACTTAAGCTAATTGGATTTACAGATAGTGACGGGGGGTAGTGATGAAGGCATGATGAGCACCTCAGGGTATTGTTTCTCTATGGGGGGAAGCATTTTTTGTTGGAATTCGAAGAAGCAATCAGTGGTTGCTCATTCAACTGCTGAGGCTGAGTATATAGCAGCCTATGTAGCAGCAAAGCAGCTAGTTTGGCTAAGGAAAATCCTGTGTGATTTAGGCATCAATCAGCAAGTTCCTACATAATTATTGTGTGATAATACTTCAGCTATTGCAATTTCAAAGAATTTTGTTTTTCATGACAGAACTAAACACATGAAAAATAAATTTCATGCAATTAGACAATTTCAACAAGAAGGAGAGCTGGAAATGAAGTTTTGCACTTCAAATGAAAAATTAGCTGACCTATTTACTAAGCCCTTAGCCAAAGAGAGGTTTGAAGATTTAAGGGAGAAGCTTGATATGCGTAGCCTTGGAATCAAGGGGGAGTATTGAAAATTGAAGATTGTTTCCAAGACTACTTTAGTGTTAGGATTAGACTAAATCTCTATTATTGTTTTATCTTGTCTTGAATAAGATCATGTTGATCAATTTCAGTTTAAGTATAAGTCTTAGTATTTTAGTTTTAATTGGAAGTGTAATAGGAAGAGTTTTTATTAGATTGTAACACTTCAAACTTTGCTATAAATAAAGAGTTCTACATCCCTATTGAAGGTTTCTAGAAAAGTTCTACAGCCTTCAGTTTTTTCAAAACATTCCCAAGCTAACCGAACTACTAATAACGTTGTTATTGGTCTATAAAGTCAACAAGATTTGGTATTTTCACTAGCGATAACAGGAGGCTGTAGCAGGGCTTGTGGTGGCAGCAGCGGGCCGCACCTTTGAAACTTATCATGGATGGAGTGATAAGATGGAATCTTTCGCACCAAACACACCAATTAAAAAGGAGACGAGACTAACTGTTCTATTTGAAAGGTGGCTTTAAATACATGAACAAGATGGAATCTTAGAACATTCTTTTTTTAGTGGGGCATATATACACTCACACAGCTGTTTTCCTTCGGCTGTAAGTCGAAACCTTCTCAACTAAGATTTACATTTTAAAAAAACGGCCGATTAGTTGAGTTGTTCAAGGTAAGAGGTGTTTAATTATTATTATTGTTGTTAAATACATAAAACAATGACTACGGAGCATTCGGACTTTGTTTTTGGTGAGTTAGTGTAGCCAATCCCGAATCCTGTTCCATGCGATAGTCCACCAAGACATCAATTTCTAATCAAAATCACAACGAGAAAAAAGAAAACAGAGAGAGATACTATATTCATTATTTATCATACACATCTACATAAGATACGTAATCCAACGAAAAAAGTAATCAATATAGTCTGTGACCTTGTGTATGAACATAAAAACATAGCAAGGTTAAATAAAAAAAATAGGAGTCCCAAACAAAACGAATCGAGGACTAAATCAAAATGAAAACGAAGTCCCGGAACCCTGATCAGAACTTGATATCGCACTTGCCGCTACTCCCGGCGGATGAAAGCCCGTTCAAAGGAATCTTCAGGTCATCACACTCAATCTTGGGCTTGAATCTTGTAGTCTTGACCTTACCTAGCTTGAATCGAACCCTCAGAGACAACTCCAGCGTAATACTGTAAAGCCCACTTGCTTTTTCGCTGTTAAATTGGGTCAACTCTTGACCTTGAAGGGTAACAGGCTGTTGCCCATTAAAAACCACATTCAAGACAGTAGTGTTCTTGTGTCCCTGATAGAACGGAGTCAGGGATTGATAGTGAAACCTCTGGCCCTCGTAAAAAGCTTTGGCCTCAATCCTATCATAGTAAATCCCAATCTTCTTGTTGGGGTTGCGGATATTGACGTTAAAAGTAAGGTTGTAGCGGAGCATGTTGTTGGTGTGGTTGAACTCCGTTAAAGCAACGTCTGTGACATGCAACTTGACCTTGTTAATGGGGCGGAATATGAGCCAGACAACAAGAATGAAGAGGCCGACAAGCGCTAGCACGGTGAAGATCACTTTGAGGAGGAAGGTCACGAGACAGCAGCAGCCGCAGCAAGAAGAACCACGGCCAGGGCGGTGGTAATGTCGTGGAGGTGGGATTGCTGGACCATAATAGGCACCATTCAGGCCTTGTTTCTCTGCCATGACAGAGTTGCTGTGCTTGATCAGAAGGCGAAAAGAGAGCAGACAAATAAGGTTTAAAAGAGAAAACAAGCACTATGATCGATAATGTTGAAATATGAGTTGGTCTGCTTGTACATGTATAAATATATATATACGAGGACACGGAAACTGAGATGTTTTGGCCGCGGCAATCAACGCGGTTACGTCGAGGGACTGGCGGTTTTTATATGTGGGAAGACAAAGACTTTTTAGACTGTTCCTATCAATTTCTAATGTGTAAATTATGCGCAAGGGATTCATGGTTCTTCGAAGCTTCTTTTATTGACCTGCGCGTACATGGTTTCCCTTTCAAGCTTGGAAAACGATGTTTCCACCAGACTTTTCTGTAAAATAATTAAGCTGACAAAGCATAAAAATACCTACCATGCTTGTGTCTGAAATATTATATTGTCTTAGCCTTAGTTTTTCAACAAAGCCTTCCATACCGCTTACATTGATTGATAGCTGACATAGAAAGAAGGTGATGGACCGACTCATAAGTTTTTTACAAATCATTGTTAATTTCATCGTATCATCATGAAATATACTTAGAGTATGTTTTTTTATTACATACATATATCAAAGGAACAATTGGCTGACCTATTTACTAAGCCTTTAGCCAAAGAGAGGTTTGAAGACCTAAGGGAGAAGCTTGGTATGCGTGGCCTTGGAACCAAGGGGGAGTGTTGAAAATTGAAGATTGTTTCCAAGACTACTTTAGTGTTAGGATTAGACTAAATCTCTATTAGTGTTTTTCTTTATCTTGAATAAGATCATGTTGATCAATTTAAATTCAGTATTTCAGTTTCAGTATAAGTCTTAGTCTTTTAGTTTCAATTAGAATATATAACAAGGAAGTATAATAGCAAGAGTTCTATTTTGATTATAACACTTCAATTTTGCTATAAATAAAGGAGAGGGATAGCAGTAACCTCACTTCCAATTCTGCTCATTCCTCTATTATTTGTGTTCTTGATGTGTTCTTCATTCGGCCAGTTTTTCCAGAATTGAATTCAAACAGTAATTGTTTGAATTCAATAGAACAGGAGCTTTTGTTGACTTTTGTTGACTTTTGAATCTTTTGATTTTCCAACAGTATCATCATGAAATATACTTAGAATATGTTTTTTTATTTCATACATATATCATGAAGTAAGCGGGTATTAATGAGATTGCAGGCTATTACAAGAAGCATGATCGATTAGTGGCAAACTGTTTTTTGGAGGCCGTAGACTTTGTAAGGAAGAAGAACAAGTCGAAGTGTTTGAGATGTTTTTCTTGTGCATTGTTATTTTTTGATTGGAAGGATTTGCGCAGTCATGTTTTCTTGAAGCATCTTGGGGGTTTATGATAAGTAATTTATGACCAGCTGTAAAGAAAAGAAGAGGGCAGAGAAGAAGAGACAGACGTGGGGAAGGTTTTGGTTTATTTTCAACATAATTCAGAACAACCTCTTGGCTATAATTTATAGCCCACTATTTGGAAGAGTAAACACATTGACATGAAAGAAAACAACAATAAAGAAATAACCTCCAACTACACTACTTTCCAGCCACCCAAGAACCCATGAAGCCACAATCCCCATGTTCCCACAACCCACGTACCATTCTTCCTGGAACGTATCAATCCCTCCCCCTTAAGCTTCCTTGTCCATAAGGAAATGTTGGGTAGGTCTTCACCAGACAACGTTCATCTTCCCATTACCGACGGGTCTGAGGATGAGAGGTTCCGGTAATGGCATGAAAGGAAATTTCAGGGATAGTTTCTTGATCCTCAGCCGCTTGTATTACCTTCGGCCATTCTTCATAATTCGAATCATTTGTATCCATGATCATAAATAGTTGGGGTCGTTGGCAGCGATGACCCGGCATGAACTTCTCATCACAATAATAGCATAAGCCTTTTTCTCGCCTCTCTCGTGCTTCTTGATTGAAAATTCGTTTGACATTGGAATTTTGACTCATGTTCTGCCGCAGATTTGGTGGAGGTCCCAGCACTCCCTCAGTAATACTCATATTGGTATTTGTTGGGGCTATCGCTGGTTGGGGACGGTAAGAGGGTGCCACCTTCCTTTGGAGATGATTTCGTTCTTCAACCAACCTGACGACTCCCATGGTGTCGGATAACGTGGTGGGTTGTTTGATTTTAACATCCAGACGGATCTCATCTCTAAGACCTGCAATAAAGCAACTGATGAGAAAGGGTTTTGGCGGGCCATCGACTTGATGGGAGAGTTTCTCAAACTCTTCTTGATAGGTTGCAATGGTTGTAGTTTGTCGTAGTCTTGAAAGAGCTTCAGAAGGATCTTCAAAATCAGTTGGGCCAAAACGTAGGAGAATGGCCTTGGTAACTTCATCCCAAGTTAGGGGCCCTTGGAACTTGGCCATCCATCAATGCCATTGTAGGGCTATCCCTTCTAGATGGAAGGAGGCCAGTGGCACTCGTTGGGCCACTAGAACATGGTTATATTCAAAATACTGCTCTGATTTGTAAACCCGCCCCATTGGGTCGTCCCCGCTGAACTTAGGAAAATTCAACTTCAGTGAAAGTTGATGATTTCCCGAGTTGGGGCCTGATAATTCTGCAGGAGCAAATGGGTTCACCTCTAGTTGATTCCTCCTTGGACTCCGGGAAGGCGCAAGGCCTGTAACTCAGTTAGTATAGTTTGTAGGGTCCCATGCACTTGATCAAAGTTGGATTCATGCCTTGCCAAGGCTTCGTTGACTTCATTTCGAAACTCTGCATTAGACTTTCCTCTGGTGTCCATGCTCTGATACCAATTGATAAGTAATTTGTGACCAGCTGTAAAGAAAAGAAGAGGGCAGAGAAGAAGAGACAGACTTGGGGAAGGTTTTGGTTTATTTTCAACATAATTCAGAACAACCTCTTGGCTATAATTTATAGCCCACTATTTGGAAGAATAAATATATTGACAAGAAAGAAAACAACAATAAAGAAATAACCTCCAACTACACTACTTTCCAGCCACCCACGAACCCATGAAGCCACAATCCCCATGTTCCCACAACCTAAGTACCATTCTTCCTGGAACGTATCAGTTTATTAGTGTATCAAATGGAACTTGTGCCCTTTGGTTTGGAAGATAGCTATGTTGAGGAGATTGAAAATAGGGAGTGAACACCAGTGGATGTAGATAACATGGAGCAAGAATTGTCAACATTCAGACATTGCAAAAGCGACGTATACCAAGAAAAGTGTAAGATTTATAGTGATCAGAAGAAGTGGATGTTCTGTGATGATGCTGAGCGCCAAGAGTTGTTGAAGAAAATTCATCGATTGCTCAAGTTGTTCTTGAAGAATCAGTGTCTGGCACCGCGAATCTTGTCATGGATGTGGGACTATACCATGCACGAGTTAGAAGAGAGTATATTGCTAGGATTTAAGGATTTGGTTCCTATCCTAGAACAAACCCAAACACCCCATGTCTATTTGTTTTCTTTGGCTTGAGCAACTTGAGGTGGTGTTCGATTTTTTGGAAGAGCTGTCTAAAGAGTGTGATTTAGAGGACAATATATCAGATGATGGAGAAGGTGGCAAAGAGGAATTTTGTGATTATGATCCCATTTATTTTAACAGTGACTCTCCATGCCTCATATTGGATAAGAAAATTGAAAAAAAACTCTGATATCAATTGTTGGAATGTAAAGGTGTCTACTATTTCAATTGAAAAATTCTAGCCCTTAGCTAAGAACAAAGAACAAGTAATTATAGAAATTAAGGGGTAAAATCCAAGATCTATTTTTTACTGTCATCCCTCTAATTGTATTTATAGAAGAAATCAAAGGCATTACAAGAACCTTAATCAAGCACAAATTCCTAAACTAAACTTATCAAAGATAAGATTTAAACTAGAAGTAGAAAAGAATAATCAAAACACATCACTAAATGATGGAATTAAATGACTAACATTAATAAAAAAAACTTATCCCTAATTTGTAGCAGAATTGGAACCAAATTCTTCAACAAAAAGGATATCCAGTTTGATCGTAAAAGATTTGTGAATTGGTTGTTTGCGAGCGATAAGATTTGGGACCTGCTAAATTCATGGATAAATCTCAAAAAACTTGATAAAGAACTAGCAGGGCTGGTTTTCCAATTTGTTAAAATTGATTTTAGTTTACTAAAATACTTATGTGAAAGAAAATGCAGGTTGTTAGTGTTGAAGAATGATGATTTGAAATGCAGCTGATTCCAAGACTACAAACTGAAGAAGTAAAGGCAGAGCCGTGAAGGCAGAGCACCATCAAAATTTTATGTTTTTCTTTTGTTTTAATTAGTATTTGTGTTTAAGTCAATAAAGATCAATTGTTTGATCTAGAAGTCTAGTTTTAATAAGTTTCAGATTAAGTCCATTATGTTTTAGGATAAAGATCAAGAGTTTGTATTTAATTAGAATTCATTCTCTTGTAATCTTCCAATTTTTGTTTTCTATAAATAAAAGAAAAGGGATGGCAGTAACTTAACAAGATATTCTGCCCCTTGTTCTGAATATTATTGCAAAAATTCCTTTGTCTTCAATTCTTAAGTAATTCTGGAAAATCAGCCTGTTCTTGACACTGATTTGAACAGTGTTTGTTTTTCACGTCAAAAACACTATTCCTGACAGTGATTTAGACAGTGCTTGTTTGTTCTTCAGAAATTTTTCCAACAATTGGTATCAGAGCCAAATTGAATTTGAAAGGGAATTGAGTGAAACACGAGGGAGTTAAAAATGAAGATCTTTCAAAGTTATTTAGCTTTGATAGGGTGGAGAGCGAAACACAAGAGAGGATATTTCAATCAAGAAATTCATCTTGATTTCTTCTATGATTGGTGCGTAATTGACAGAAATCATCAATTACTGGTCCAAACTTTGTTTCGATCAAAGTTGCTCAGTCAATTTTGCAACTAAAGGTGAAGTACATCTAAAACAACAATTGTTACTCTTTACTGCAAAATCAAAGAGAAACAGGTGGATCGTCAGAAAGTTTTTTCTGTTCTTCATGGATTTTGCAGCTTTTTCGTCGAAATCACCTGTGTTTACAGGAACACATTATGGTGTTTGGGCTGTGAAAATGGCAATATATCGCAAGGCTTTTGATTTGTGGGAGATTGTTGAAAGTGACAAGCAACCAAATCCATTAAACATCAATCCGACAATTGCTCAAATCAAGTTCTTCAATGAAGAAAGAGCAAAGGGATTCAAGGAACTTACATGCATTCATAATGTTGTAACTGAAGAAATATTCACAAGAATCATGGCTTGTGAAACTGCTAAAGAAGCTTGGGACAAGCTTAAGGCAGAATTTGAAGGGGACGAAAAATCAAAGAGAATTCAGATTTTCAATTTAAAAAGACAGTTTGAAGGATTAAAGATGAGAGAAATAGAGACAATCAAAGAGTTCTTTCTAATATCTCCAAACTAGTCAATCGAATGAGACTTTTGGGAGAAGATGTTCAGGATTCAAGAGTGGTAGAAAAAATTCTCGTCAGCTTGCCTGAAAAATTTGAGAACATAATCTGTTCTTTAGAAGACTCAAGTGACTTTACTCCAAGCAATAGGACAAAGGCAACCCTTCAGACAAGAAGGTTCAAGTGAAGAAGCCTTTGTTGCTGGATTTAGAGGAAGATCACGAATCTCGAATTCATTCAAAGAGAGCCATGAAGGAAGAAGGGAAAATGGAAAGAATTGGCAGAACAAAAAGTGGCAGGGCACTCAAAATTTCTCCAACAATTCTAACACAAAAGGAAAAGAAAAGAAAGAACAATTTCCCCTTGCAAATACTGCCATAAAACAACTATTTTCCTTCAGCTGTAAGTCGAAACCTTCTCAGCTAAGATTTACATTTAAAAAAAAGGGCCGATTAGTTGACTTGTTCAAGGTAAGAGGGTGTTTAATTATTATTCTTGTTGTTAAATACATAAAACAATGACTTCGGAGCATTCGGACTTTGTTTTTTGTGAGTTAGTGTAGCCAATCCCGAATCCTGTTCCATGCGATAGTCCACCGAGACATCAATTTCTAATCAAAATCACAACGAGAAAAAAGAAAACAGAGAGAGATACTCTATTCATTATTTATCATGCACATCAACATAAGATACGTAATCCAACGAAAAAAGTAATCAATATAGTCTGTGACTATGAGTATGAACATAAAAACATAGCAAGGTTAAATAAAAAAAATAGGAGTCCCAAACAAAACGAATCGAGGACTAAATCAAAATGAAAACGAAGTCCCGGAACCCTGATCAGAACTTGATATCGCACTTGCCGCTACTCCCGGCGGATGAAAGCCCGTTCAAAGGAATCTTCAGGTCATCACACTCAATCTTGGGCTTGAATCTTGTAGTCTTGACCTTACCTAGCTTGAATCGAACCCTCAGAGACAACTCCAGCGTAATACTGTAAAGCCCACTTGCTTTTTCGCTGTTAAATTGAGTCAACTCTTGACCTTGAAGGGTGACAGGCTGTTGCCCATTAAAAACCACATTCAAGACAGTAGTGTTCTTGTGTCCTTGATAGAACGGAGTCAGGGATTGATAGTGAAACCTCTGGCCCTCGTAAAAAGCTTTGGCCTCAATCCTATCATAGTAAATCCCAATCTTCTTGTTGGGGTTGCGGATATTGACGTTAAAAGTAAGGTTGTAGCGGAGCATGTTGTTGGTGTGGTTGAACTCCGTTAAAGCAACGTCTGTGACATGCAACTTGACCTTGTTAATGGGGCGGAATATGAGCCAGACAACAAGAAGGAAGAGGCCGACAAGCGCTAGCACGGTGAAGATCACTTTGAGGAGGAAGGTCACGAGACAGCAGCAGCCGCAGCAAGAAGAACCACGGCCAGGGCGGTGGTAATGTCGTGGAGGTGGGATTGCTGGACCATAATAGGCACCATTCAGGCCTTGTTTCTCCGCCATGACAGAGTTGCTGTGCTTGATCAGAAGGCGAAAAGAGAGTCGACAAATAAGCTTTAACAGAGAAAACAAGCACTATGATCGATAATGCTGAAATATGAGTTGGTCTGCTTGTACATGTGTGTGTGTATATATATATATGCAGGAAGATGATTAGAGGGACACGGAAACAGAGAAGTTTTTGCCGCGTCAATCAACGCGGTTACGTCGAGGGACTTGGCGTTTTCTATATATAATTTTTCGGCTATTTCTAAGCTGAGGTTCATTCTATGTGGGGAGAGAAAGACTTTTTAGACTGTTCCTGTCAATTTCTAATGTGTAAATCATGCGCAAGGGATTCATGGTGCTTCGAAGTCTCTTTTATTGACCTGCGCGTACATGGTTTCCCTTTCAAGCTTGGAAAACGATGTTTCCACCAGACTTTTCTGTAAAATAATTAAGCTGACAAAGCATAAAAATACCTACCATGCTTGTGTCTGAAATATTATATTGTCTTAGCCTATAGTTTTTGTACAAAGCCTTCCATACCGTTTACATTGATTGATAGTCGAGACATAGAAAGAAGGTTATGGACCGACTCATAAGTTTATTACAAATCATTGTTAAATTCATCGTATCATCATGAAATATACTTAGAGTATGTTTTTTTATTACATACATATATCATGAAATTAAATAATTTTATTAACTTAGTTCATAATCTTAATTGATAAACAAGATTCAGCAAATCATAGAGAATGTTTACACGCTAATTTCAAGTCAAATACAATTTGAATTGCACTTCCTACAAATTAAAAAAAAACGTGTGATTAATACTGAAGGTTACTGTGAGATGCAGTCATTGCTTGCTTATTATTAATTATGACCAATTTAGATCTGGATTTGGGGTATCGTTTCAATCTTGTATTTACTATTCATTTTTTTATTTTTTTTATTTTTATGTTTTTGGATTTGAGAAAACATCACCCCCAAAAAGCGTATTTTGTTAGCA
>CM055034.1:25453203-25495290 GCA_029204005.1 Salix udensis
AGCACACCATGGTTTTTTCAACTTCTGAGTCTTTACCTAGTCTCATTGTTCGTGCTATGCAATGGATTTTTTGTTTATTAAGTTTGTAAATTGATGATATATATTTTGTAAATTTTTAATAGCTTTTTTCTAATTTATGTAACTTTGTTTTACTTTAATTGTATAAAAAGTTTTTCATGATACATGAAGATGAAATTATGTATTATGATAAAGTAGGGAATAACATGCCTTTTACATGACTAATAATATATTTTTCTTAATTAAAAAGATTTGTCTAAACAAAAAAATTTCCAGGTAATATTTTTTTTAATGAGTGTTTGCCAAAAACTTTTCTTTCGTTAAAATTCTCTCTCCTTCTTTATGTATATTTTTTTATATACATAGACTTATCATTTTTATTCATAGCATGGCTTCTTGAACAAAACTTATCATGGAAAATAATTTAATGAAAAAAAGATATATATATATATATATATATATTTTTATGAGATTTAAAATTAAATTTTTTTTTGACAAAGGGCTAAGAGAGTGAAGTCTATCTGCATTTGGGGCTTCAAAGGACGACGTGGCATGATTAGGTTTCGCAAAGGTAGACTTGTATACCTGTTTATTTTTTCTTCTTTTAAACGCCTAGCTTTAATAACTAAAACATAATAAATTACGTGTCGTTGGTCTAGAACTCTTTCCAACCACTTCCAATGATCAGAAAATTAGAATCAAAGTTTTTCTTACCTTTAATATTCAAACTTTTAAATTATTTTAAAAAAAAAATCTAGATCCTCCATCCATCAATTTCCAACCCCAAAACACATTCTAATCATTTTAAAAAATTCAAAATCAAAATAAAGTTTCTGAATTTCAATTTAATTTACTTGCGGCATAATTTAAGGATAGTTTTGTGGTTAAAATATGATTTGACTAAAAGCTCTCGTCTTCCCCTCTCCTACACCATTATCTTCCCTCTCTCCCATAACAGCCCGCCGGTGATTAAAAATGTTATAGAAATATAGTTTTATAGAAATTACAGTGAAAAAGCACACGTCACAGTGTGATGAATGATGCATTTTAGTTTGTGTGAATAGTAAAACCCACTTCTCATTTTAATTTAATATTTCAATGCTTGGCGAAGCAATGACCGTATCTTTCAATTCAAGAGATTATATTATTTCAATTAGGTGGAAGATCTACGAAAGAAGATTAGTATCCCTCTCCTTTTTTATATAAAAGAATGTTTGTTATATAATTTCAACTTTTTATTAAAAATTTATTTTTTTTTATTTTTTTAATCTTTTTATATGTGCTAATGATGCCAATAAAAGGATAAAAAAACATTATATTTAGCGACCATCTAAGATGGGGCGCAAGTTATACAATCAAATCACATGGAATTTAAAATATTTACTGCATTTTAAATATATAAATAATTAATTAAAATGGAGAATTCTCATTAATTTAAAATATTCACTAGGTTCAATGTTTCTGAAGAATTCAAGCAGATGAGACATATTGTTGTCTGAACGACAGCAGAGATATTTCATATTACTTGGAAATTGGGCTAAAATTATCCAGGCCTCTTTCATTTGGATTCGGCTTCGCCTTTGCTGATTTAGGCCCTGTTTAGTAATTCATTTCAGAAATATTTTTGAAAACAATTGAATTTTATTTATTTATTTTTATTTTAAAATAGATTTTTTAATGGTTTTATATTATTTTTATGTGCTATTAGACTAAATAGCTATATCTTGTGCTCTTAAAAATTAAAATTAAAATAAATAAATAATCTAATTTTCTTGTGTGAGAATTATTGAAAATGACAAAAGCATATGAATTATTTTAAGGGTTTTTTTTATAAAAAAAAAAATGAGTTAGTGAGGTTTTGTCAAAAATCATTTTTTGATCCGTTTAGTTTTGAAATTACATGTTGACATTCAAATTTTATTTATTTTTTATTTTAATCCTTGTGCTTAATAGATAAGAGAGAGATTGGAAAACAATTATTTTTCATCAATAAAATAAAGAAATAGATTGAAGGAGATTCAGATTTTATTTTGATTTTGGTTAAAACTATTTTATTTTTAATGATCAAATAGTGATTTTATATGTCGTATGTTGTTTTTATTAAAATTAAGTAGGGTGGATGACATTTAGTCCATCCCCTAACAAATAAGTATAATAGAATCAAACTCGAGGGTTGCATCAAGGCCAAACTCCTGGACTTTTTTAGTTCTTCATGATTTGGCTTTTGTTTTTTATTTTTTTGTGTATTTGATTTAATTTTTTTTTGCATTCTATTTTTTCTTGTTTTGGCTTTGATATTTATGGGTTTATCATATTTTGAAACAAACATCTCGATATTTAGTTGGTGTTTGATTTTATATTTTATTTTTTATATAATTAAATAAAAAATTGTTTAACAAGAAAAAAATATTAAACCAAGTTGAGTTCTTCAATTAGCTCACCTATAATATAATTAAATAAAAAATTGTCTCAAATTTTTTTAACACATTGGAGTCCATGAACCAAATCATGGGTTTAATGGGTTATCACAAAACTCGGAATGATCCATATTGGATCCAAATTATCTTCTTAGTATGTTAAAAAAACATTACATGATCTTGGAATTTTGGTTCATATTTTTTTTGGATTTTTACCAAAGATGGATATTGTTTTTTTGTTTAAACTTTTGTTTTTGGTGGTATGGACTATGAAACCTTGGTGAACAATCTCTTTTTTAGTTGAAAAATAATTGGTGTGGCTTATGTCATAGGTCCAATTATTAGACTATTAGATGTGATAATGATAAAAGGTATCATTTTTAATTAATGGATGTTATTGGATTAATATTCTTCTAACATAAAACAAGGATGCTCACATGATGGTGGTGTTTTTATAAACACAAAGAAATTCAATGAATGAGTCATTGACCTTACTATATCCAATAAACTAAACTAATTTAATAATATTATAAAAAAAATAAAGAACAATTACAGATGAATTGAACAAAAAATTTGCAAGAGTTAACTATAAAAAAATTGTCATAAGTATCATACTCGGGATGGAGAAAAACGTTTAGTGGTAATACATCATTAGTCTATCATAAACATCACCTTACCACTAGAAAGAGTTCATTAAGATAGTTCTAACATCATTACAAAAGGTTGCACAAAAGCATTGAAAGAGATTGCATGTGTTACTAGAGCAATGACCTAAAAAAACAAACAAGAAAAATTATATAGTTAGCATATCATGCTTATTTTTAATATATTAATTTAATTAATATTTTTTTAGAAAACAAAACATTCAACAGAAAGACAAATAAAAAGACTCATGAGAGCCTGAGTTATTTTTACAATTAGTGGAAAAAAATTAGAATGGAGATAAAAACAAATAGGGGAGCCCAATCTTAGATTAAATAAATATTGAAGTATGAAACTAAAAAAAAACATGGTCTTCAAAAAGGAAAAATATAATAATCAAGCAAACCCGAGTAAATTTTCTAAACTATAATTAATCTTTCAAACTCGCAACCCATGAATTCTTAAACTTAGGCTCAATCAATTAGTTTCGTTCCCAAACAATTTAATCATATTAAAAATATATCATTTAAAAAAAAATCAAAGTAAATAACAATAAAAAATGAGAATTAAACCTAATAAAAAAGGATGAAATTATAAAAAAAATTCAATTATAAATATTATATCAAGCAAAAACAAATAAAAATCAAAAGAATAAGACTCCAATTTCGATAAATAACAAAATTAAAGGATTAAATTGATATAAAACAAATAGAAAACATATGTAATGCATGTATCGAACATTGTTTGTTTTTAAATAATATTTATATTTATTAAAATTAAAAACTTTCCCCTTATCCAACTTGATAATAACTGAAAAACCATGAATATATCGATAAAAATCTCTTATCGAATATTTTGTTTTGCATTTTATAGGCAATATAGTCATTTATAATGCTTTAAAAAGGGAAAAATTTGAATCTTCTAAAGTATTGGTTAATATTGTTTTTTTTCTTTCGAAGATAATTGCTTTATTTAATATACTTTACAAAAATAAAAAGCATGAGTTCTCCCCAATCAATTTGATACCGCCCAATGGACTTTGTAAAAAAATTGTGTTTTTTTTCTCAATAACCAATTCTTTAATTTTTGAAAAGGATAAATTAGTCATTATATTGTCAATGAACAATGTCATAACCCAATTTTGGGTTATTCCCTAAATCTATCCAAAAATAACAAAAATAAAATAAAAGAGGTTGGTTTCGGCAGAAAAATTAAAGTGAAACTTTTGGACGATTTTTGAGAGTTTGATCGGACCTCTTTTGTGCTTAGAAATGAAGGAAAGCGTAGATTTAAGGCTAAAATAATTTATTATCGGATAAATCAGCATGAAAAATTAAGTTGAAAGATATAATTATATTTTTATAGGGCTAGTCTAATTTAATCGTTGGCCAATTTAAAAGTGTAATTACGTTTGAGAATTAATTTAGGGTACAATTGAAGGATTTAATTAGGTGCAAGGACCTAATTATACTTTAAATTGGTCAAATTAATATTATTAAAGGCTTAATCGATGAAAAATCAAGTTCTTGAGCTTAATATAGGTTCAATTGAGAAGATTGGAATTTTCGGAGACCGATTTGAAATTTTTTCCAAGGCAATTATGCAAAACCAGGTGCCAAATTGAACAAATTGAGTGTCTAATGGTCGATTGAGGGTTAAATTGCACAAAATTAGAAATCAAGGATCAAAATAAAAAAAGGTGCACAAAGTTAAGGCTGATATTGAATTTTTGACGGGGATGTAATTGCACAAAATCATAAGTTTAAATCCAATTAGAGGTGCAATTAGAATAATTACAAATAGAGGGACCAACCTACTCTTACACCTCCCAAAGCAACAGATAGCGCACGTCGTCGCTTGCACCGCTGTCGACAAGTCGCCTGCACCTCCTGCACCTATAAAAGGAGAAGCCGTGCACGAACAGAGGGCGATTTTTTATGTAATAGAGGAGATAAAGAAGAATTTCACGTAGAGAGAGGAGAAAATTATATGACAAACTACACTTAAAAAAATCAACAAGGATCACTCTTCATCTTTCCCGTCTCCGACAGAGTCATCCCTCTCTCTCTCTTACAATCAATTAGCAGCTTCCCTCCCTCTCTCTCTCTCTCTCAGTTGACCCTTTCTCTCTCTAAAACCAACATTTATCGTTCCTCAAGCCACCATTTCTGATGCCACCACGATAAGAAGAACCACCTCAACGTCCCCTACCCAATGGTATTAATAGGTATGTCATTTGTCACCCTTCAAAAACTCTCATTTTCACTGTTCATTGTCACCATTATTGGTTATATGCACGAAAACAACACATTTTTTATTTTACATGTATGTAGAACAGTAGGGGCTGGTTGGGCTAGGGGACAAGGCCCATCCAGACCATTGAAATGGTTGGGTCGTCCGACTCACCGGGGCTGACAGTCCAGCCCCCAATAATGGGCTTCCTGGCCCATCAGGGCGTGGCAGCTAGCTTATAAAAAAATACAAAATTTGCACAAAAAAAAATATTCTTTTTTTAAAAAAAATGTGTTGTGTTTCGTGCATACAGCCAATACACTAAACATATTTTGAACATTCTTTTTTTAAAAAAAATATTTCGGAGTTCAAAGAAAAATGTGATTTATCATGGATTTTGTAAACACAAAAAAATTGTTTTTCTCGTATTTTTGGATTTTACAACATGTTTGTAAAATTCAAAGGGTATTGGTCAATATTCCAAAAATATCAAAATTTTATTTTTGGGGATTCATTGTATTCACTGTTAATATTTGGGTACATAAATCCTAAAGGGGTTAATATCCAAAATATTAGCGGGGATAATTAGCTATTATTCATTGTTGATATTTGAGTAAAGAAATCCTAAAGAGATTAATATCCAAAACATTAATGGGGATAATTCGTTGTTATTCATTGTTAATATTTAGATAAAGAAACCTTCAAGTGGTAAATATCCAAAATATTTTTATAGGAATAATAGGTCATCATCATTTAATCAACATATATTTTAAAGACCAATACCATAGCAATCATAAGGCAAACCAAAACACCAAGCAACTTATCTTAGGTATGGCGTACTAAGGTGCTAAAACCTTCCCTTTACGCAACCAGTCTTTTGCCTTAGAATCTCTGAAAGACCAGTTCAAGTTTCCCTAGTAACCATAATACTAGGTGACGACTTTTTTTTTCATAAAATAAAGATAAAACCCTGACATGAATTCTCTTCTCAAGGGGAGAGTCGCCGTGACGCCGTGCTTTCGCAGAGTGTACGACAAACAATAAATTGTTTCATCGTAAATGATGTTTTCTCTTCTCTAATTAGCTTTCATTAGTTTCTAGAAAAAGAAAAGGCAAGAAGAAAAATAGATGAAGTGCTGTTAATCTCTAGTCATACTTGTTATAAATAAAATTTCAATACATAATTAATTAATTAATTTTATTTATTTATGCCATTGATTAAAGAGTAAGGTATAATGCATAGCTTCAATAGCTATATATACATATAAGTATTGCTTATTATCCTTATAAAAGAAATTTGTTACTATAAATAAAAATTTGAATTTTTTATATTTTATTTTACTTAAATTTTGTAAACCTATCCAATGTGAGAAATAAAGTATTATAATATTATGATATTTGTTGTTGTTGTTGTTGTTGTTTTCATTTTAAAATTTTTAAATATCATATATTATATGTAGCAAGGGACTTTTTGAAAAATTATATCTGAATAAATTAAAATAGAAAAGAAGTTGCAACCATAGATTATGGTAAGTAGAAAACCCTACTAATATTTAGAGTTTCCAATTAAATGGTTAGTTATATAATATGAAAGATAACAATCCCTATATACGTTTTATTTAGGATAAGTTGCTTCGTATTTGTTTCTACTGATAAAGTTACCTATTATGGTAACATGCTAAGAGTTTGCATAAATTGATACTATATATATATATATATGTTTGTTATTAAAAATAAAAATAAAAGATTATTATTATCTAAATGGTGATTTGGGAGATAGATTTAGAAACAAGATCCAATTTCTAATTCTGAAATGTAAAGTGACCTAAAGAAGATGAGCAATTGATACATAAACCTCCTTAAGATTATATTAATTGAAATAGGCTTGATGGTCATCATTCATATTCAATAGGCCTATATGAGATCTCATTGATCTAACTTAAAGTAGCACAACATCAAAAAAAAAGGTGTCCAAAAAACAAGAGCACATGAATAAATTCATTCACACACAAACATGAACACAAGGAATTCAAATTCAAATAACAATTGAATATTTATAAACATAATTTAAAATTAATGTTATGGTTTTACAAATATTTACATTTAGAATTTTAAAAAAATAATATTGATATTTTAAGTGATTGTACTTTTTAAAGGTGATTGACTAGATAACTCAAAAGTAGCTTGAAAAGGTATTGCCGGGATACTCTTGAACCCACAAGTCCAAATTCACAAAGTAAAACCCTTTCTTATATTTTTCTATTTACAAAATAAAAGTAAGGTATTAACACTTTTATTTCCAATTTAGACAACATCTTAGGATAACACTCAATGATAATACATTTATCCTGGGTTGATTTTACTGATAAAGACAATTAAAACAAAAAAAAATTATTTTAAAAACATTATAACTTGAAAATATTTTGCACATATAAAATAAATTCTCATATTAAATGTTTTCATTATCCATTCAATAGAGATCTAAGAATAACATCTAGTGACTGTTTATATATCCTAAGTTTATTTTTAAATAATAATAAAAATATCTAACCGGAAAAAATACAATAAAACCATTTATCTAGAAAAATATAATGGTTTTAAAATATTTGCACACAATATAGTTATATACCACACAATTTCATTATCCATTTAGTCAACATTCAAGGATGATACCCAGCATTGATTAATTTATGCTAGGTAATTTTATAGATAATAAAATTATTAATATATAATTAAATCATGTATACATAATCAACACAAAATTTATGGCACATGACTGTTGCAGAGGAGATCTTTATTTCATATCATACCAACATGTCCCATAGCCTTGCCAAATGACATAAACAATTGATGATATAAATAGGAGTGTTTTTTGAATAAAATTAAAATTTTATTTTTTTATTTTTAATTTTATTTTTTATGTTTTAATATTATTTTCATGTGCTGTGCTGTAAAGATTAATTTTTTTAAAAAAATAAAAAAAATATAATTTTAATATATTTATAAATAAAAAATAATTTTAATTACTGTACCAAACAAACAATAAGAATGTTTCGGATAAGAATGTTTTGGATAGCCCTAAGTTGTGATTGATTTAAAAAAAAAGAAAAAAAAAGAAAAGAAGATCCCATCATTTCAAGAATTGGCATCAAGAAAGTCCCTTTCTATGAAGCCATTATTAATTAGTACGTCAGAGGTGGTGATGGATGACAAGGACCGCCACAAAGTCCATGGAGACTTGCATCCACCCTAAAAAACGCCTCCACGCTGGAATTGGTACCCCGTTCATTACTTTTTTATATATATACAGGTGTGATGGAGTGATGTTAGAAATTATATTAAAATAATATTTTTTACTTTTAATATTAATATTTAAAAATGAATGAAAATATAAACAAGAAAAAAATCAATTTCTCTTAAAAAATCAAAATTGTTAGCGTACATTAGGTAGAAACTAAATTTCTCCATCTTGGAAGGCCAAAACTATTCACGACGACGTGCCCTTTATAAACACATGTCCATTGTAGGCCACTCCATAGAAAAAAAAACGTTTCAGGATTTCATCAGCTATTTTGGCGTGGTGTATTTGTTTATGTGGTTGCTGGTCAAGATGCATGCTAGCTTACAAGAATTATAATAATCTAACGGCCTTTATTTATTTATTTTATTTTTAATCTCCCGATATGGTTCCACCGTATCGAACTTTTCCATTTGCAAATGGCCTCACACGATCGATTATATTACAAGCAAAACAACTCACCTAACGTTGTTGTTTGCTAGCATGTGAAAGGCCGACGATTAGGGTTCTTACCTCAGTCAGGAATGGCTGACAGAGTTGACATATAAAACAACACACAAAATCAACAGTGCGTTACCCATCTTCAGTTGACCCAAGCGATTTCGAATTTCGAGCCAGATTAGGCCTAATGTAACATGCAGAACTCAGAACAGTTCCTTCGCCACATTATGACTTGGTGGGCTTCCGCGCAGCAGTGAAAAACAGAAGAAGAATGGTTTGTATCTTAAAATCCAGATCAAAGGTATCTATCTCTAAAGCAAATCTTGAGAATTAGAAAAAGAAGATGCTTTATATAGAAGAATCGATTATGGTTGAAGAGATATTCCCTTTTCATAAGTTTAAGAATCCGACTGGAAAGAGAGTGAGAGAGAGAGAGTAAACAACAAGCAAGCAGCAATAAAAGCAAAATTGATTTAAGAAAATAAAAATAAAAAGATGGACAACGACTCGACAGCCTCCAGTTGACACTGAATTGTTTATCTTCATACCAAAAAACAATAATTGATCTGACATTGAAATGACTAACCATACGCAGCAAGAACAAAAAAGAAGGAAATCTCACAGCTTGCACACAGAGAAATTGTAGCTTGGCTGTTAATTTGTTTCAATATTTCATGAATTTTTTTCTTGAATTTATTCACTTTAGCAAGCTGTACGCTTTCAATTTCAAAGTGTTTCATATGGATGCGTTCGTGTATATATCATATAATCTATAAAACAGAGACAGCCCACCATCAATTCCATGATAATAATACATCAAATTAAACTAAAAATATTAAAGAGTGCCCAAAAAAGAAAATAGTAACTTAATTAACGGCGTCATATACAACGCTTTACCATCTTGAACTTGTATCATCGATCTCTTCAGAGGTTCACACTGCATCTCGTTACCAGCTGATACTTAATGGCGTTCTCACCGACAATGATTCCACTAGTTCTGCTGCCAGAACTGAATATAAGCAGGACACCGAACATTCAGATGATAATTCCCAGTAATAAACGCTTCCGACCTTGAATCGAACACGGCCATCAATCTTGATCAACAGCAACACAGTTCCTATAGCTTGGTCTTGACCTAAGGCAATTGAATTGTACGGAGATACAGGCACGGCGTTGCCGCAGACAAAAGGGGACCAAACATTGATTTCGTTGTGCCCTTGGTAAGAAGTAGGTATGGAAGCGCGTAGAGTTATTTGCTGGTTACGGTACGTGGCATAAACATCGAGTTTATCATAGTAGATTCCGATGTTGTCATTGGGGTTGCGAGAGGATAGGGTGACTTGGAAGTTGGAAGTGAGAAGATTTGGAGATGAAATGTTGAAGGAGTAAACTGTAGCATCTTGGAGGATGAATTTTGGTTTTGAAGGACGGAGGATGGCCCAAACCAAGAGAATTATGATTAGGACAACGAGGAGGAAGATTAGGATGCCGGCGAAGATCCGACGGAAGAGCTTGCGGCGTCTGTGGCCGTGGCTACCGCAGTCTTTTGATGACATGGTGGTGGTGGTGGTGGTGGTGGCAGTGAAGAGAAAAAGAGGAGCGATGTGAGGTAGAGTTTTCGAGGGAAGTAAGGCGTTAATAACAAGAGAGGTAGAGGTAGAGGTAGAGAGGTTGGGTTCTTTGCTTTATGTGGGGGTGCATTGACGGTGCCGTGCGATAAACGCGTTGTGTTATTTTGGGTTTATATTAAGATCTTGTAGTAAGAAGTGGTGGTTAGTGCTTTTATTTTTTTCGAGGTTGTGGAGTGGTGGGTGGACTCGGGAGGTCTTGATTTAGTGTTTGATGTAATTAATGAAGAGTAATTTGTTAAGTCGAAGTGTCGGGAAAAAAGAAAGAAAGAAAAACACTTGTATAAGGTTAGTATTTTTAATTACCATGGTTAACCCAAGATATTTTAAATCATAATTAATGGGTGCTATAACTACTTTATTTTTTAGTAATATATGTACATATATATAGTCAACTAGAGCTGAAAATTAATTCGATTAAATAACTATTTCATCCAGTTAATTACTCTATAAGTTGAGACTGACACATCAATCTCTGTCCTGTGGAGGAGGAAATAGAAAAGACATAGAAAGATAATAATTACTATGTTGTCTTCATTATCTTCCTTCCTTTTCAAGTTATATTTATCGGTTACTGGTTTTAATTTGTTAGAAAAATCCCAATTAACTAATGTGCCTCATGTTCAATTTATGCTTGAGTATAGTAAATGGTGTTAATAGTGAAACCATATATTAATCCATAACCTTATGCCCTGCATTTTCCAAGAGGGTGCGAAGACGCCATGATTCCTTAGTTGAGTTATTTTTTTATTAATGTTGGTGTTCAGATCAGTTTGTATATATTTTAATTACTTTTATGGATTCTGATATTTAATAATTATATAATTTTTTAATAATTATTATATTAATAATTACAAAAACTCAAATCTAAAATAATAACATAAAATAATTTATTTAATTCCAAATTTTTAGAAGATGGTCCCTTAGCCGAGCTTATCCCTAGACAACAAAGGGAGGCTGCCTTTTTGCTAATCAAACTTAGGAAGACAAAAAGGCAACAGAAGAAAAATAATGATAAAATAAAATTTCAACAGTTGGGTTTATAATATATTAGGAATAATGACTCCACTTACCCATCGCACGTGTATGGTTCAATCGTGCTTTTCATCATCTTTCAATGCGGACACGTGTCAAGGATATACTCAGGGCCCAGTTACCAATAACGAAGAAGCTGCCCATCTCATCTTCCCGACCTTTTCTTCTGGGTTCTCGAATAAACTTTAGGGCTACCTGCCAAAGCCTAACGTGATTGTGAGGGAAAAGAATCAATCAAATAGAAATATAGCAAAATTTCTCATAATAAATTTTAAAGTCCTCTCATAATTTGTTTATATATTAGACATGTTTGGGAAGGGCGGTTGTGGTTGCTTTTGAAAATACTTTTCGTTTAGAAATACATCAAAATAATTTTTTATTTTATTTTTAAAAAATTATTTTTGACATCAGCACATCAAAATGATTTAAAAACACCAAAATTTTTTTTTATTTAAAATGTACAAAAATTTTTTTTTAGTTAAACGTCGGTTTGACCGCAGTGTCAAACAGGCACTAAAAGGTCATAACCTTTCTCATCATTTTCTTCTACATAGAAATATTTTGCTCTCTTGATGATGATAATTTCAACAAAAAAGCCATACCTGGGAAGATTCTGACGACATCTTGAGGTTAAAGGGGGCTCGCCACCGCAATTAGAAAGCTTAAAAGGTTTTAGAATTGTTCACGGATATACAGAATGTCTAAAAGTGGTGATTAAAGCAAGGGGGAAAGCATGCCAACGGCATATCGAGGCTTACATTTCTTTTTCTTTTTCTTTTTCTTTTCCTATGAATTATTATAAGATTATAGTTTTATTGTTGACTGTATATAATCTATGGATAGGTAGAAGCAAAAAGATTTACGTGTGATTAGCCAAAAAAAATAATAATCAGAAAACGGGAGAAGCTTGAAGGTGGTTTTCTATCAGCTTTAACGAACTTTATTTTTAATCCGGAGAAAGAAACTCGATATCATGTATTTTCAAAAACATCATTAATTAATTGGAGTTCTTTTGTCGTGTTTTTTTTTAAAAAATCCAATTATTTTGTCGTGCTATGTTCCTAATATCAGTATCATTTTTTCATATTGCTACCATTATTAATTACAAATCACTTTTTGGAATCAAGGTAAAACGATCTGGTTGGTGAAGTTGGAGAACCTAAAGACCAACAAACTAAACGATTTAAAGTGGGATTGAATATTTATCATTGTCTAATTTAAATACGATTTATTGAATTCTCATCATCTAATAATATATCCCACAACACACATCTGGATATCTCTCTTTTAATTGTTTTTATTTAATTTGCTTAATATTGTTATAGTTTTTGTAATTGCAAATTTTTTTAGTGAAATTCATATAAAATATATAACAAAATTCTTTTAAAATTATAATCAAAACAATATATATATATATATATAATTTCAATTAAATATCACCACTATACCAAACATACCTATTTTTAAAACCCAAGTTGACTATTTAATGACTCTATTTTCTAAAAGAACGGCAAACTTTTGTGTGTATCACACTCAACGTCCAATAATCAGATCACCTAATTAGCCAGCGGGTGCATCCACATAAGTATTCAAAGTCCAAGAAGTGTTGCGTGGAAATTTAAAAAAGTACCCACGTAAACTCAAACCTTCATGTGTACTCATTCAATTTCTTCAATTTTCTTGTCGGATCGGAGGAGCCAAGCATGGCTGTAGAACAATTTCTCAGAGACTTCTGCTACGTTAATTACTCCGATCAGACTTTATAAAATCAAGGGTCTATATATATATCACTAATCATTACAATCTGAGAAAAAATAATTAAAACAGACTTATGATGATGATGATGATAGCCATATCAGACTCACTCTATGATCGATCGGTCATTGCAAGTTGCTTAAAAGGGGTCATATTAAAGAATAGATTCCGAGCACTTAATTTTCAGAATTATATATATATATATATAAAAATCGTTTCATTACTTAAACACTTTGTTCTTGGAATGTATATTCATTCGTTGACCATATTTTCTAATTAATTAAACCCATAATTAATGTACGTATCAAATTATCACATACATGGAAAACTGGGAGAGGGTTGAAATAGAGTACCATGGGCATGATGATCCAGAGCAAGCTCATTTCAGGACTGGTTGAGAGCCACAAGTACTTAGCCATGAGGTTGAATTTGTTTTTATTCTTAAGATAAAGAAGAAAAAAAAAAAAAAAAAAAGAGGAGAGAGAGAGAGAGAGAAACAGGCAGGGCATGTGGTACGCCATAATTGACTCCAAAATTCACATGGGTCGGAACACAAGAATAAAAATGAGGAAAATGATGGAAAATGACTTTCGGATGGAAAGAAGAAGAAGAAGAAAATTGGAAAGTTCAAACTTCTCCCTGAGTAAAATCCCATATTAAGATTGAATGGACTTGTTCTCTCAAATAATACAGAAAAGTAAATTATATATAATTTGTGAAAGTGAGAACTACAGCTAGACGTGTTGAGTACACGAGATTATCTTGACACTGTGTGATTAAATGCGTATATCAGTTACAATGTCGACAAACTTCAATAGTTAAATTGTATTTAGTAATTTATTTTCAATATTTTATACAAATTTGGTAATTCAATCATCATTAATGTTTGAGAATAATATAAATCATATTTTGTAGTCTCATTTAATAACTTCAATTTTTTAGATGAGATGGTTCATTGACATGATATCAGAGTCTTATTGACCCAATGATCACGAGTTCGAATCTCACCACCCGATTCTATTCGATAAAAATCAAGCCTAAGATAGTATGGATCTGTGCAAGTTTCAAGCCCAAAAAACTTTCAATTATGAGGGTTAATTAGAGAATGATATAAATTATATTTTAATACCTCATCTAATTACTTAAATTTTACCATTAACATTTTAGAATCATGATCATTTGAGGAGGAGAACCACGTCCATGGAAGCTACAAAGAGGACAGCCCAAGATTCTCTGTGATAAAAAGTCTGCAGAATGCAGGAAAGAGAAGAAAGAAGGCAAGGATATCCCTCTCCATGGTAGTTTCTTTGCAGAGCGTGGAATATCCTATCCCAGAAAGAGAGGCTTCTTCTCTTCCACTCTGCAATGCACTGAAATCTAGACTGATTCCAATCCCCCATGCTGTTGTACTTAAAAAGTCCTGCAGCGGATCTGCTTCGAACCTCTCGAATTCCAATTCTTTTTATGTTTTCGAACCCTGGATTTCAAAACTCTATCTGCTACGACAGGCTAGCTTGCCTGGTGTAACAATGTGATTTGTGCGTGGCGAGCACGCTCCACCTTCCTTTCTAGGTTGAACATGGCCCATCAACATGGCAACTTGGTTAGTGAAAGAGACAAAAATGAAAAGTCAGGATTGATCAGGAATAAAGGGAAGGGGTGAGAACAATTGATTGGTAAGAATTCTCATGGCAGGTATCTCCAAACGAGAAAAAGATGGAAGAAAATATAAAAGAAAGGGTTTTTCGAATCCTAAATTATCTCCATCTTTTGGACAGAAGCTGAGCGAATCAACTCCATGATTTGTTTCTGACAGGTTTTTCTTCTTAATGATCATCAGTCTAATTTTATATTTTTTTTCCCTAGATGATCTTGGTTAATTTTCCATAATAAAAAAAAATCACGACTGAAGAGAGTAGGTATATTAAGATCAGAACTCAGGTTTTATGTGCACATGATAAATTTTGCATGAAAAATAATAGTTTCTTGGATGTTTATTAAACTTAACCTGTATCTATTTGGTGCAAAGCTTGTTGGATAACTAATTAAACAAATTAACCGGATCAATCTAAATTTTTAAATGATATTATATATTTTTTTAAAATATATATATTTCTTTTATAGATCAGAAAATTGTCTTAAAATGATCATCTGATCATCGAGTATATAACATCATTAGCCATTAGATAAGAGTTAACAACTCTATTTATATTCTTTTGACCGTACCAATAAGATCCTATTTGACATTGTGTTTTAGAAATGTCTTTTTTTTAAAAAAAAATTATGTTTTTTTTATATATATTTTTTATTTTAAATTAATATTTTGATGTTTTAGATTATTTTTATTTAGTGATGTCAAAATTAATTTTTAAAAAATAAAACAAATATTATTTTAATAAATTTCTGAATATAAAAAACACTTTAAAAAACAATTAACCGCTTTATCATCAAATACTAAATTGATTGATTGTGAATACTAAATTGATTGATTGATTGTGAATCGCATGGATGTTTCCGTCGCTATAATTATAAAATTAAAGAAGAATCAAGAGAAGGAAAGATTAGAAAGCCTGGACTTCACATCATATGAGATGACTTCAGAGCAACGTAAGTACATGAGAAGTTAAAAAGAGATCATTAGCATGCCCTGTAATAATTCTGTTCCGCATTTAACGAAACTATAATTGAAAATCCCACCGACCATTTGCTTTCACACTCAAACAATTGACACTCGCAAATGTTTCTAACATTGAAATCAATCTCTATGATTTGAACTCGTTCTTCCTAGCTTTTTTTTTTTTCATTTTTATTATTATTTTTCTTAGGTGTTAATTAATGAGTGTCAATATTAATTCTTGTTGATTAAGAGGGGTTTTTGCATGCAAGAATCAGAACTTTGATTTCCTTACATCGGAACATTATCATTTTATTTAATTTCTAATGACTCCAATGATTTCCAAACTGTGTATAAATCACAGGAGATTTTCAGTTTTCCATCAGAAGATAGAAATTAAGCCTCTGTGCACAAGTATACAACAACATTAATAATTACTATAAAAAATCGACCAGTTAAATTAATTAATCTACCAAGTTCATGGGCAAGAGTGATGACTACTCACCTTTGAGTTGATGTCTTCCCATTGGTGACTAACGCTTTCCATCACACATTTTCATTGACTCGTTTCTCAAAAAGATCATTCAAGGTCTTCGGATTCCAATTCGCATCCAAATCCATTTGGAATTTTTTTTTGAAGTTTCCTCCCAAACATTCATCATATTACAAACAATAATCCAAGAGATGAGATGTAACGTTAACTCCTTTTTTTCTCTTCACTGATACAGCCACCAGGGTCTTAATCATGCCTCACTGGGGCAATACGACGTGGACCAGTTACTGTGATGGGTATCTTAGAAGACGCACCAGGACCATTTCCTTAGACACCCTAGCTTTGAAAGAAATAAGTTAAAAGCCAGATCATTTAGGTTAGGCAAACCTATGACAGAGCAGCAGGACCATAGTGGAGTCAATGTTTTATTTTAATAAATGTTTAAAACAATTAAAGAGCTTGAACTCGATGCAATAATGGCAAGGGAAACAACCATTTGAACAATGTTTATCATGTTATTGATGTGAATTGAAGGAGTGCATACATAAGTTCTACCCCAGCGATATCCTTAGAGGTTGCGAAACAAAAAGTTTCACCTGGTATTAAAATAAAATAGGTAACAAAAGAAGATCACTGAAATTAGAAGAACATTTATGGATTATAGACTGGATTTTGATGAAGCTTAGAGTTCTTCGATCCATGTGGGGCTGAAAAAGGTTGATGATAAAATAGGTAACAAATTTTTTTTTAATTGTTTATTTATATTTTTCGCAAAGAAATAGGATTGTTTTTCTAAGGAGGTCCACCAGGCTTTTTTATTTTATTTTGGTCAAATCTTAGCAGATTTAATATTTATTATTATTAACTCCAAATATACATCCATAAATATAGATTAAAATATTTTTCCGTGTTTCGTTCCGCCCGGAATGGCCGGAACGTTCCGTTCCGTTCAAAAAACCGAGATAAAATGGAGTCGTTTTCGTTTCGGTTTTAATTCCGGTCCGTTCCGGCCAAATTCCGGCCGGAACGCCTCGGTTCCGTTCCGGGTTCAAAATCTATTTTTTATATGTTTTTAAAAATTATTTTTGACATCTATATATCAAAATAATTTAAAAACACCAAAATATTTTAAATAAAAAAGAATTCAAATTTTAATTATGCTTGTTAAATTAATATTTTATTTTTTTCATATATATAATTAATTATATATGAACAGTATGACACCGAAACGGCACGCCGGAACGCTCCGAAACCGGAACGTTCCGTTCCAATCAAAAAATCGAACGACGACCAGAAACGGCGACCGGAACGGTATTGACAACTATGGTAAATATAACGAGCTAGAAAGAAAAGCTATATCTATAATAAAATATACTGAAATGATTTTTGAAAAGACTGCTGTCATGCACTCAATATATTATTCGCACAAGTTAAGTAGCCCAAGTTCCCAAACCATAGCACCAAAACTCATTAGTTTTTATCCAGGAAAGTGTAAGACCAGGCCTATATATATATATATCGAAGCCCACAAACACCGGCCCATACTTTTCCATTGAGAGAAAATGGATCATCACTCGAGGCTTCAGACAAAAACTTTAACGAGCAATAAAACTGGTTTTAAAGATGCACTGCATGCTCTTTTACTTTCAACAATGGATGTTAATCTCATTTTGATTCGGCCGAAACTGTCAAAATATTTTGTATTTGTTAAAAAAATAAGATAAAACAATGTTATTTTTATCATTTCACCGAAATCATTTTGCACCGGAATGATTTCACCTGTGCAGTTTCGGCCAAATCAAAATAAGATAAAACGCGCCGGAATCATTTCGCCTGTGCAGTTTCGGCCAAATAGTGTTTTTTTTAAATATTGAATAATTTTATAATATCAATCATATCTTTTAATCCCACCGTTAGATTGAGATGAAACTTAACGAGGAGTCTCTTGATATATTTATATATATTATGTTAAAATTTCAAAGCAATCAGAGAATGTAATAACCTTGCGAGATGATATTCTCATAAAATTATACATGTTCATAATTTTGTTTAGAAAAATTATTTTATTGTGTTTTTTTATATCAAATTACAATTCTAAATAATTTCATTTTTGGATTTGAACTAATTTTTTTTTTGAAAATTAGTATATTTAACTATACACACACACACACACACACACACATAAACAATACAGCCCAGAAACAGTGGGCAAAACGCTCCGAAACCGAAACATTCCTTTCCAATTGAAAAAAAAGAATCACCAACCGAAACGAAATTGACAACATTTGAACTAAATTAAATTTGATATCAAATAACAATAAAATTATATATTTAATATTTTGATGAGACTCTTGTTATATAAATACAGGATTTTGGTCTCTAGATTTACACACTAATATATAACTTTTATCTACAAAAATATACTATTAAATTTGAGTATATTAAAATTTAGAAGTACTACAATTTAAAAAAAAATCATGTGTTTTTTTATTAATGATTTTCGCTTCTAATCTAAATACAAATTATTTAGAAACATGTTTACATCTAAGAATAACTTCAAAACTATATCTCCACCACCCGCATGAGTTAATCACCAGATATGATAATTAAGAAGCTTAAGAGGAATTGACAGATAAAAGAAACCAGTTTTCATATATTGACCCCCCTTTATAACTAGCTAAGAACCAAACAGTCCCTATCTGCACTGGCTGCGATATTCCCATCACTTGAAGCACCCGCGAAAGCAATTATAATATCCTCGCACACAACTTTCATGCTTTGAGGATTTGATCTTAAGCCATGAACCCGATCTACAAGAAGTCAAGAACACCATTCTAAAATAAAAACTCATTGCCTCATTGCTTCTTTCCTTAGCCAATTTATCCACCACCCAGCTCTCCACCGAGTTATCCTTGTTATATATTGTCGTTTGATGTGATCCAACCATCAAAGGATTCATTGGAGATTTCAGTTGGTCCAGTTACTAGGTTTAGTGCTAAGAAGTTCAAAGAAGCCTTCAATGGACTTTTTCAATATACATGGGCTAAGATGGATTTTAAGAGAATTTATAATAATAAAGAGCAAACCTTGATTAATCTGATTCATGTTTAAAAGGGGCTTGTTGGTGGAACCAAGACCATTACACAAGGATTGGGAGAAGAAAACTAGATTCAGACAATTGGACCTTTCATTATTCTTTTAGTCATAACTGGAGCTACAGATCGAATTTTGATATGATTCTAGTTGGGATGGAAACTAGACTTCCATATCCTTCCAAAAGTATATGACACACCTTCTAATTCATTAAAACGAGAGAGAATCATCCGTTTTAAGTTGGATTTTGCTGCTATCAGACAGAATATGGAAACAACGAATTTGTCTTATTTAATTAGTTAGGCTATCAAACTTTAATTATTTTGAGAGGGGACAATTTGTTCGGGCCTTAGACTTGTTTATTTTAATTAGTTTGGGCTAGTTTTAGCTTTGATTGATTATTATTTAAATTGGATTTATGTGAGACACATTAGAAAAAACTAGGGTTTTGGCTTGAAGTATAAATACTCTTTAAGAATAATTTTAGAGGGGACTTTTGGATAATATTTTCAACATTGTAGCCGACTTATGGTTGCTCAATCTTGGTTTTTGATTGAACTTTCAACTCTTCAAAGAATTGATCATTCTTTGTTGTGAATTTATACTTCTCTTACTCGGTCTCTAGGTGCAGGCGTTGTGATCGAGTTGATTTATAATCTTGTTATCTTGGAGCAAGTCTTTCATTGTGATAAACTCATTTAAAGCTCAACAAACTTTTGATTAGATTGATCTTGGGATTGCGAATACCATTAAATTACGCTTGGATTCACATCACCGTTAGCTTGACATGTATGACGTTGCTTGTCTTTGTGTCCATGGCGAACTTAGGGGAATTAGCTGAAGCAAGGATATAATATTTGTCGTAATACATATGGCTATGTATTTGACTAAAATCAATCTGGTATTTGGATTCTGAACTGATATGTATACTTCCCAATTAGCCGTGAAAGTAGGCATGGTGGCATTAAAATTTGATACAGAAAACTTTTCAATGAGAAACAGGAAGTTCAGGACGCAACGCAAGCAATATAATTATATGGAGTGTAAATATAAACATCACCAAGAATATTATTGTTGACAGAATGCCTTCTAAGAAACTTGATGACTTTTGAGTTTTGACATCCTTGTTGATGCAATTTAGCATTAATCACTGTAATAGGCTGCTGGTGGTGCTCGTGCACAAGGGTAATAACCGGGATATGGTCCTGGTGGTGGTGGTGGTGGTGGTGGTGATGGTGGTGCTCGTGCACAAGGGTAATAACCGGCCGGGATATGGTCCTGGTGGTGGTGGTGGTGGTGGTGGAGATGGTTGATAATGAATCATATCCCAATGTAGGAGGATAACTGATTGGTGGAGGATACCCTGCCCCCCGATACTTGAGTCTTTCCTGAAGGAAAATGGGTGCTTTCAGAAGGTTGCTTTCTCCTTCGTTGTGTCGTTGGGATTCAGAAGCCATAGTAGCAGAATTGATTCTCTCTTCGAACCTAAGAGAGGTAAGGAGGCAGAGATTTTTATTTTATCGGATGGAGTAAGGAGAAAAACGAGAAAGATTACAGAGATTCATGGGTGGCATAAACGCGAATATTGTGTGTTGCATGCTAAGATTAAGCCAACATATACAAATGGATTTGGTTGTCATGTCACCTGAATATAATAACACTGCATTAAAATGTTAATAATTCTGCTTAAATTCAATTTTAATTTGTAAAAAAAAATCAAATCCAAAAGATGTTTGTAAGAAGATGCTCATTCTAATTGGCTGTTTCCAACAAGGCTCGTGACATTTACATTTTCGTTTACAAGCTTCTACGATGAGAACAGATATATTGTATTGCTTTTATGCTTTATCGAGACCAAGTTGATTCATCATGCTAGACAAGGCCAAAGCTGATTCATGATATTAGATATGGCCAAGAAAACTTATACGAGTGATGGATAAATTTCCTAAGCCTTTTTGCTTAAAAAACTGTATCAGGATTAGTTGGTGTGATTTCCACGTCCAGAATCTGTCTTCCCTGGGCTCCTACTCAATAATGTTAGAACTTGAGAACTAGTTTTGGAGATACAACTGTAGGTGCGTTTGATTCCATGACGCACCCAGCCCTGAAGGTTGTCTGAAAATTTTTCATATCAGCAGAGATTTCTATTTTCTTTGTAAGTTTTCAGGAGCAGATTGCATTGATTAGTTACAGCAGTAGTATTCTTAAATAAAGACAGAAATTCAACCCGAAGGAAGAGAAATGAAAAGAACAGATAAATAAGAACAGGGAGCAGAAACACCATGATCACTTGAGCAATGGAACCGAGCACGATCTGGGCTCATCGCCAATGATCATGCCAGCACCTGGATCAGATTCAAACAACACATCCAAGTCGGTGCATTTAGCCTTCAGCCAATACACCCAAGACCAGGGCCCTTTCCGATAAGAAACCTGAAAATTCAACATCAACCCTAAATGCAAAGTTCCACCATCTCCATCCCTCTTTATCTCCTTCAAAACCCTCTCCTCGACGAAAGGTTGCTCGCCCCCTCCACACCCAGAGGCATTGAATTTGATCTGCACCAGTTTCTGCTTTTTTGGTCCCAGGTGCATTGACTCCACTAATGCACATGACAGAGCATCTTGGTGATTATAGTAGACAAAACTTTCGAGACTTTCAATCGAAACTTCGAAATAACTATGCCGGTTCCCGAACAGCAACATGGCATCCCAATTGGCCCCAGATATGGAATTCGATACGTTCAGGTCTGATACTGAGAAGGAATTGAGTCTGATCACTAGAGGCTGTTGCTGTGTCCGTGGACTGTACTTTGAGTTCATCATAAGTCCTACGGTGATGATTGATATTCCGGCCACCACGGCAAGCAAGAAAAGAGCAAGCTGGCAAATGCTCCCACAATCTGTAGACTTCAACGATGGCATTGTTCTTCCTGCAAAACCATGAGCGTTGATTTATTTCTGTTTCGGTAATAATCTGTGTCCTTCCAGGAAAAACCATACTTGAAAGGAATCAAAATTTTAAAGCAGTTTAATTATTCAATCCACTTGAGAATGCCGGGATTTTCTAACAACGTTAGCTAATGCTGAACCAGAAATTTTTATCTACTCCATTCAATGACATGTGTATATATATATATATATATATATATATAGCATTGTGATCTTTTCTTTTCTTTTCTTTTTTATTTGTTTTTTTAAAAAATAAACACTAAGAAATCAACAGAAAACAGAAGGAAATAGAAAAGGATGATGATATATAGAAATCATGGCTTTAATCACGTCCCATCATCTTTCAGAATTTTAACATCACTAAGATACTATACCCACAATATTTTAATTTCTTTCATTTTCATTACTTCATATATATATATATATCGGTTCATTACATAATTACAACGTAGGAAATACAGTGAAAAACTCACGAAAAATAAATAAAAAGAAAATCTTGTGAGGATATTGTTTGATATTTACGTACCTTATAAGTGCTAAACTTGTGTTTCTTTTTTCAAGATTTATGAGTCCATTATACAAAAGTAGTTGTTGCTGATGATGGTACCGATCGACAACCTCAAATTGTGAGAAGACTAGAATGTTAATACATATCCTTTGGAGGGTATGGGTCACAACGGTTTGTAAACTGTCTGAGATGTTCTTTTGGAGGGAACGGTTTTCAATAGGTTTTTTTTCGCTATTTTACCCTTTTCGTGATTTGTTTTCCCTTCGGGGTTTTTCATCTCTTTGACTTCGTTTGTGTTTTAAGATTTCTTTTTTTTTTCTTGTTTGGATGTCATAATTTTTTTTTAAAAAATGTATTTTATGGATTTAGATAAATAAGTAAAATTTTTTGATTGTTACATGTTTTCTATAAGAAATGCATGTCTTGACTTGAAATCAAGATTTGATTTACAGATCACAAGTCATTTGTCATTACACCACATTTACATTTTGTTAGTAAGGTGGAAATTATTCTTTAATTTTTTTTAATGCATTAAATAATATTTTTTAAAATTTATATATATTTTCAAATCCTTTGGTTTCAAATTCCATGTGCTCGTTTTCTTGCTGTATCAACACGAAATAAAACCCTTCAACAAAAGTATACATTAATTCTTATTAAACAGTAGTTATTTTCATTAGTTTATCCCCATAGGAGGGATGATGTGCATTTTTTTAGTACAAAGTCTGCATATGTTTTAAAGGAAACATGCACAGACTCGATTGATGGATAAATAGCAACAAAACTTTGGCAGAAAGAATACAAGCCTCATGTGGATCGTGGCACGAGTATATCAAGCCACCTGTTATTTGACCTTGTAATTGTACAAGAACATAAACGGTGGCCTATATATATTCGTTCTAGCAAATGTTTACCGTTTTTGCTCATTCCAAGTCTTACCCTCAAAGAATTCATTCATCATGTGGTCAAGATCCTCAGGAGAGTATCTGATGTACTTCTGAGGGTTTTTCCCGTTCTCGATCATAGGCCTGTAACATGCAAGAACAGTATCTGTTCCTATGAGTGAAAGAAAAAGAAAAAAAGAAGAATTTTTCTCATATATAATGATGAGAATCATACCCGAAACGCTTTAGAAAAGACCTATAAGCGGGCAATAGAACTTCGGCAACAGCCAGCCTCAACGACTCACGCAACTCGCTGTCAGGAACGGTCCATTGAGATTGCCTCTGATGAAGCTCCTCGAATTGGACATTGAAGGTCTTGAATCTATCCTTCACTGCCGCTCTTGAAATTCCACTGGCGCTACCGTCGCCTCCGATTCCACCACCGCCCTGAACAGAGAGACACTGCAGAATCTGCACATCTAAGACACGAACTGCTTAACATGACGTCCTATTATTAATGAGAGAGCAAAAAATTTCACTAGAAACCAAATGGTTGGATACAATTTTGGGTGGCAACTAGTTCTTATCAGTTAAACGCACAACCTCCACCGAGTGATTGTCATGAAATATATTCAAATCAACATAAAGATTCAACAAATAGGTCCATATTTTAAATATATATATATAAAGAAACAAACCTTTGCCCAGGAAACTCTCTTGTACTGATTAGCATGCTGTTGCACAATCCTTCTGTGTATTTGCACCCAATCATCGCCCAGTAAATCCTTCGCTTCTGACCTGCACTCAGATGTTAAAAGGTGGCAGGCAGAGCCTCTTTTATAAAACACAAAAAACAATATAAAACAAACCTCCGCACAGATCTCACGATATAGTGAATGTTGTTCATGAGAAATAGTTGAGTAAGCGCAGGATCTCTATACTGCTTTGATTTCCCGTCGAGGTTATTTTGAAGAGCCTGCATAATTCTTGTAGTCACGGATGCTAGCTGAGCATCAGGATCGCTGGCATCAAACTCTTGAAAGAGCTGTTTCAGAGTAGATTGGTAACTGGCAAATTGAAAGTTACCAACTGTCAGATGCATGATTTTAATGAAGTAATCTAATATTTCTAGACATTCTGACCACCTTAACCACATGAACAAGTAGCAGACTTTAAGAAATTATATTAAAAGAATGACATGATAGAATTAACAAACGTCTCCGGAAAAGAAACGAGAAAACGCAGCAATAGTAACTTACTCGAAGAGAAACTTCACATAATTGATCACATAGCTAGTCAAAGGATGGACAGTTCCATCTAAAACAGCAGTTTTGGTGGCATCTTTTTCGACAGCTTCTTCAAAATCACAAAAGGTCTCCTGAGCTGTTTGAGCTAGTCGCTTTGTTAAACTCGATGCAGAGTCCCGCATTTCAATGCAGGCTTTACTTCCAAAGAGTAATTCAATCTGCAGATGCAATCCCCAACATCAAACCGAAAAACAAAAAAAAATAAACAAAAGAAGATCATCAAGATCAAGAAGAATGAGAAATCAACTTGTTTAAACATTTTCCCACCATAGGATTCATACAGTATCGTTTCTCTAATGCTTTGTGATTAAAAATAAAAGTGAAACGCTGTTAGCTCCATCAGAAAGAAAACAGTTGGTTTTTTATATTCCAAATGTCATTTTAGTCGCCTTTTTGTAATAATTAACCCAGAACCAATACCTCAGAGTTTATCCACCAAAAATATTTAGAACTCACATGATTCTTTATTATTGATAATATTTCGCTGCAATTAGTAAAGGGTTTTCATACCTCAGAGTGAAGTTCCCGCATAATCTCATACATATCCAATAGAACAAATAGTTTTTCAGGTGATCTTTTGCTTTTGGCTATGGACTCCCCAAAACTAAGAAGCACAGACACGCTGTTTACAGTGACTTCAGCAAAACATTGATCCCTCAGAGAATCAACCCCATCAATTATTTGATCACAAAGTTTCTTTTTCCCCAGCAAATAGCAGTTTGACCTGTTCCAAGCATTGAAAAAAAAATTGAGCGACCAAACAACAAAACGAAACCTTAAAACCTACAATGGAACAGCCAAATCCTCACGGCAATCCTCATGTAATGTATCCAATTCCCAATCTTAGCCTCCAAGACCTCCCACTGCATTTTCTGGACATCATCCTTGCTGAGTCTCTCAACACCTAACTTCCTGACGCTCTGTTCCAAAACTGAAGCACGAGTGTCCCTGGAGTTTTTAAACAGCAAATATCATCATCAAAATTCCAAAGTCAATGATAGTAAGAGCCATATGATGCTAAGAATCAGAATGGAATTTTACTTTTGTTCTTACATGTAATTTATTAGCGAATAATCATTCCAATGATAAAACCGATGTTATCTTCCTCCATTCTCTTTGTTAAGCAACGATTGTCATAACTCGATCGTGTCTTGAAAAGTAACGTGACCACTATATTGCTAGGTTTCCATTAAAGTAATTGCATTTCCTATTAAACCCAGCAACGACAGGTAGAGATTATCCAAACTTATATCCATTGACAAGTCTACAACTCATTGTTGAAGACTAAAACTGAAATGTGTTCAAATTTACACCAATCTACACATGATCACTCGAAAGATTACTCATAAAAAACCAGGCTACAATTTGCTTCCCGTTTCAATGTTTCTATCATGGATCAAGCAATGGAAGAGCAATGTAGATTTCTTTATATTCCAGGTTTCAAGCTTGTTATTAGCGGTGAACGATAAAAACACCAGAATTTGAAGAAGGCAATGCAATCTTCTGACATACATTTGTCTTGAGAACTTGCAAGACAGAAGAGAAACCTAGTTAAGATAGGTCTAAGAATGAAGAACATGAGCAATGATAACAGCAGCAATAAGAAAGGGGGGGGGAAATCACCTGTAGATTCTGAATAGCTGTTGTTGGTGACCAGCTTGAGCCATTTGTTGAGCTAAATCATGTAGCAATGGAATAATCCTTGGCGGAATAAGTGTTGGAAGAGTGTAGATAGCATTCTCCAAGCTCTTCCCTTGGTGCTCCGTGGGGATCTTGGTGTTATCATCACCATGCTTCCTAGGTGATCCTGATGATGATGGGCGTAGAGAATTGGGAAGACCTTCAAAAAGTCGATCAGGTTCCACTGGCTTGCTGTCATTCAAATTAAAAAGTTCTTAACTTATTTCAAAAGCATTGTTCAAGATCATAATAAATCAAAGCTTGCATCAGGCACCCAATAACAATAAAATTTTCACAGTTAAATTAACTTTCCAGCTGCAGAAATCATTGCCATGTCCAATATTCGATTCATTACTCGTTTCAAAACACCAAAAAAACAAGAATTTTCGAGTGGAAGTTACTCCGAGGATACCACCACGCCGTCAGATCAAAAACACTAAACAATTAACGTAACTTTCTATGTCATTCTCCATTTCTTGAAACAAAAAACAACAGAATTTCATTACAGACAAAAAAAAGCCAAGTCGTCGAACCTGTAATTTGTTAAAAGCTGTCTAAACTCCTCTTCAAGCTTTGAAATGGCTTTAGCAAGCAATTGATTGGCATGATTAAGCACACCATCACTGCTTTTAAAACTCTTATTGCTGCTGAAAAAACTTCACATTGCTTCTTAGCTGATCAATCGCTTCTAAATAACTTTCTAAATCTTCATGTGGCCCTCTCAATATCTTAGCCTCTGCCTACAACATTCAAATACATATATATATCCAGACTAATTAATTAATAATATAACCAAAAAAAACATTATTTAGAAATTATTTTTATAAAAAAAAAGTACCTTTCGCGTGAGGTCAAATTGAGATAAAATAACCTCTGCTGCCTTCAATGTTTTATCGATATTCTCATGCGCTCTTCTAATCGAATGCGTCCTTATCTACAATTTAAAAAACAAAATTCATTTACAAACAGCATGCAGATCCGTTAAACAGAAATATGAAAAGTTGGGATGATTCTGAACGTACCTGAGTGGGACGCATGGCAGTTTCTAAGGCGGAGAGACGGTGGTCGAAGGAGCCAAGAATGGCGGCCATGTTATCAGTAATGATTTGGCTTTTCTGTAACGATTCTTTAATGAAATCAGCTCGTTCTCTTAGGGCCTCCATTGTTTGAGGCACCCCCATTTTTACGAAAATATATTATAATTAAATTCCTGGTGATCAGGTTTGGTACTGTTTGAAACGTTGTTCGTGCTGGTTTGTATTTCTGTTGAAGGATTTAGGGGACAGGGGAAGAGACAAAACATGGAGTAGTTATGAAGGATTTTTGGGGAAAAGGGAATTTGATGGTGTTTTTTTTTTAAATCTCCAGTCAATGAGTGGGCCGGGTTTTTGTGGACCCTTTACGTAACAGCATCCTTTGTTTTGTCATTTTGTGCACCAATTTTTTTTCTACTTCTTTTTTTCTTTTATATATACTAGCCATTAGCCATTAACCTCCTTGTCTCGTTGCAATCAGAACTATTTTTTTTATCATTATTAAAAAAAAAAATTGAATATCTGAATTATTAAATTTATTGTATTAAAATTAATTTATTTTATAATTTAATTTTAAATTAAACATAACAAACAAAATATAAATTGTGAAAACACTGGCAATAATCAAATAACAAAAATAAATAGTTAATTTTTTATCTCTAAAAAGAAGAAAATATAAATTGAAAATTCATCCTTACGTTACTGTTATTATCATTACTATAAAAGTTAAAATTATTATCAACATTACTTCTCAAACAATTAAAATCATTAAATTGCCTCGAAAAAAAACACATTTTTACAAAAAAATGATAAAAAAAAATAAAAATTCTTAAAATTATCATTATCATTGCGCAAACAATAAAATCATAAAATCATCTGATCTAAAGAACAAATAAAAATATACAGGAAAAAAAATAATAAAGGGGAAAAAGGAGCAATATTAATTTTAGAAATGATCACTAACATAAATTAAAATTTTAGGAATGAACCTAATAAAAATAAAATCTCAAAATAAAAAATAAAACAAAATGAAATTTAAAAAACTAAAACTAAAAGCATTGATGCATAAATACAGATAAAAAATAAACATTATCCAAGAAGGACTGAAAAAATCCAAAAGGAATTAATATCAAATAAAAAATTCAAATAATAAAGATCAGAATAAAAATATCAAATTATATAATTAATTTCAATCTTATGAAAAAATTACAAACAAATAAAAACCTTGGGACTTAAACAAATAAAGGTATCTTTTAAAAATATATATATATAGTGTAATTTTGTTCAAAAAACAAAATTAAAAGAATAAAGATCAAAATAAAAGTAGCAAATATGACTATTTTCAATTGGAGGACACAATTAAAATAAATTAAAACAAAATATATAATTAATTCCAATAGAAAGGACAAAAAATTGAAACAAATAAAAACTATTGGGACCAAAATAAATAAAAGATATTTTTAAAAAACAAATTGTAGTGTAATTTTGTAAAACAATTAAAAGAATAAGGACTGAAATGAAAAGTAGCATATATGACTAATTTCAATTGGAGGAAAAATTAAAAAAAAATTAAAACATGCATACCAAAAAAAATTAAAGAAACCAAAACCAAACCAGAAATCAAAAGAATAAGGATTGAAATGAAAACCAACATATATAATCAGTTTCAATTGAAGGACACAATTGAAAACAATCAAAATTTAAATCGAAGAAATCAGGAATAAAACCGAAATCAAAAGAACAGGGACTAAACTAAAACAATCACAAATATTAAGGACTTATATGCAGGGTCTAGTGGCAGGAGAGAAAAAACCAAAAATCATCCATCGGCGATTCACCGATGACTATATCGCGACACGCGCCGCACCGGGAGGCAGAGGACAAGGCGGCGCCCCTAGGTGACACGACGAAAGTTTTGTTTCAACGGCAAAAGGATGCCGCACGCGCCACTTGAAAGGCATGTGCGTGGGATCACGTTGTTGGCGCGTCACGTATGACGCGCCTGCAGTGTTTCAGAAAAGAATTAATAGCAAATGATAAATTATCTATATACCCCTAGACCCATTGATAACCATGAAAAAACATGATGTGAAAGTACCGTAATACCCCCGGATCCAGACATTATTTTTTGTCTTTTTCGAGAGTTATTTTCGTAGTTTTACTATGCATGAATTTATGAAAAAAATGAAAATACCCTCATTTGTTCGGCGTCCTTTTGCCAGCATCCCAAGGGTAAAATAGTAGTTTTCATTGTGCAAAAATTCAAAAATACCATACATGTTCTCTAGAAATATCCAAAATGCCCCTAGTTTTTGGGGGTTAATTTTTTTCCGACATGGGCTAAAATAATAATTTTACTTTCATAATCTACAGTAATCTGTGTCTATGTGTACAATGAACAACTCATGGGAAAAGTGGCACATGTTTTATATTTTAGTTAGTATATATTAAAAAAGGAAAGAAAAAAAAAGGATGAAGATTGGTTCATTTCATGCACTAGTAAATTTAAAAATATTCTTGTTTTTGTGTTTTAAAAATATTATTAAAAAATTAAAAAAAAATTCTCTTTATTTTAAATTATAAATATTTTGATGTTTTTATATTATTTTGATATATTGATATTAAAATTACTTTATTTAAAAAAAATAATTTAATTTATTTAAAAAATAAATTCTCAACAAGAAAATTATTGCGAGTATGATGACAATAATATAATGCGTAAAAGGAATATAAAAGAGACTTCTAATAAGTTGAAAAATCAGCATATAAAAGGCATGCTTATAGACAAGATTAAAGATTTCATGTTTTTTTAATAACATTAACTATGTTTAATACTTCCGATGTTGTAATATTTTTATGATTTATATACTTTCAAGTATCTTCTCTCGAATCTAGCCCTTTTTATTGGACAAGACTATGTAAAATTATGGAGACGAGTGATAGTATTGTCAGGAATTCGTATATGTGTCGGTTTGTAAGCCTAAATTGCTGTGTGAATATGAACAAATTTGCAAGCGTGCCACTGTCCCGATCTTCTTGCGCCGCCGTATCGTTAACAAGGAGTAAAAGGAGAAGCGGGGGAAGAGAGACGCCGCCGCCGTCAACGGAGACGCCGCCGGATGGGTATAGAAGGAATGTGGGGATTTGTCTCCTTAATCCCTCTAAAAAAGTAATTGATTTCGCTATCTGTTTGGTTCGAATTTGATTTTTTTTCTTTTCGATCAAAGTTGTGATATGGATTTATGGTTTTGCGTGTTAATCTTGTAGATATTTACTGCTTCCAGGATAAACATCCCGGACACGTGGCAGATGCCTCAGGTAGGAGGTATTTTCAATGCTGGAATTTGAATTCAATTCTATTTTGGGGGGGATTGATGAGAATTGGTTTTAGTAGATATTTTCTCAATGTTGGATTTTGAATTATAATTTATGGGAATAGCTGAATGTCAATCATCTTGTTAAAGGAATTGCTTGTTGAGCTTTTCTTGCTCATGAGATTATATGTATCACAGGGTGGTGTTGGTGAGGGTGAAGACCTAAGGAATGCGGCTTTGAGGGAATTGAGGGAAGAAACAGGAGTTACTTCAGCTGAATTTGTTGCCGAGGTAGGTTTTTTATTTCCACATGTTAAGTGCGAATGATGAAGGGTATTTGTCACTATGTTTTAAAAACATTTTTTAAAAAACTTCAATCATACCATCTGACAACATGAACATATAATACCATCTGACAACATGAGCATATAAGAACTCAGAAAAGGAGCTTTTTGCTACATGTTTGAGTGGACTGGTTTTGATATTGGATGTGCAGGCACCGTACTGGCTCACTTATGACTTTCCGTCACAAGCCAGAGAGAGAATCAATCGCCGATGCGGGTACCCATTACAAAGGTCAAGCACAGAAGTGGTAAGGATACAATCATAATGAATAAAAGTGAATTTCATGTACTGTTTTTCTTAAAAAAGAAAAAAATGGTTTCTTTAATCGTCTTCTGCTGGGCGACATAAATGTTGGTGAAGTGGGGACATGCCTCTGTATCTGCCTTTGTATAATTCTCAGTAAAGACCAAGCTGCCAGATGATTCTCAAGTACATCTTTGTTGTTGTTGATGTTGTTTTTTGTTTTTCCTGGTAGTGAGCTCTGTCTCCATGTCTTGAAATTTTGAAAACAGGTTTCTTTTTAAGTTTGCTGGGAAGGAGGAAGAGATCAACCTTTTGGGCGACGGAAGTGAAACACCAGAATTTAAGGATTGGGCGTGGCTGTTGCCGGAACGATTACTGGAGCTTGTGAGTCGAACATTTCTTGGAATACTTGACCGGGAACTCATGTTTAGATGTTTGACACTTCTTTTTTCACCGCGCAGGTTGTGGGTTCCAAGAAGCCAGTTTATGAACAGGTTATGAAGGTATTTGGTCCGTATCTTCAGGCAGATGCAGAGGAAGGTGATGGTGCCGGACAAAACGAAACCAAGGCCAAGGAGCACGCGGAGTCAACTCCTGTGTGAACTGTGAAGTGTAAGCTAGCTGAAATTTTAATTAGGATATTCGCATTAGCAAATCTCATGGTATAACAAATTATGGCACATTGCTATTTTTTAATCTCAATATAAGCCAGGTCAAATAGATCATTTATCCGTTCCAACTATAGCTCTCAATTTCATTCTTTTTCGGTTGAAATAGCTAAAATATTTCATATCAGTTAAAATAATAATAATAATAATAATAATATTGTTTTTATTTCAGTTTAAATTCTGGTCTATACCGGTTTCACTATGCTCGTTCTATTTCGATCAAATAGTATTTTTTTTAAAATAATGAACAATTTTACAAAATCAATCATATTTTTTAATCCGACCATTATATTAAGATGAAATTTTACGAGTCTCTTGATATATTTATATATATTATAATAAAATTTCAAAATAATCAAAAAATATAATAACCTTACGAAATTGATAATGATATTCTTATAAAATTTTGCATGTTCATAATTTTGTTCAAAAAAATCATTTTATTGTATCTTTTTTAGATTAAATTACACAATTCTAAATAATTTTATTTTTAGATTTGAACTATTTTTGTTTTTGAATTAATATATTTAATTATATATATACATAAACAATACAACCCTAAAACAGCACACTGAAATGCTCAGAAACCAAAATATTACATTCTAATTGAAAAAACAAAACATCAACCAAAACAATATTGCCATCTTTGGTTTCAACCGCTTTCTTTTGTTTGCTAAAATATTTTTATGATTATATTAATAGTATATTTTAGATCATTTCACAGTCCATCTAAGAACATCCCTCCACTTGAGAAAGAGGAAGAGTGCAGTGTTATATTTGGATATACATGCACGATGCAAAATATGTTCTCTAGTTTATTTTAACTTCACTGAGGCCATAGTCACTGTAATATCATTAATAAAAACATACAAATTCAGGAAACCAAGTAATATGAACAACAAACAGTTGAATCCATAGAATTCATCCTACCCATGTACGAGGAACATTTAAGTGCCCGCATTTTGAGGTTTGTACGCCAGGAATGATGCAGTGCCAGCATAACTAGATGCCAATGCCTTCCCAGCTGAGGTTGGTGGAGAGAATGCCAATTGAGATTGTTCGAGAACAAAACCCATGCAGAAACTTCTCCTGGATTTAGAAGAGATATGGGTTAGCCTGCTGAAATGTAAGAAACTGAACTTGCGAGAGTTGAGTAGCTAAACAAGGAGGGATGCTGAAAATGGGAAGAAAACACACTCACTCTGTTGAGAATTTCCGTAATCCTATTTAAAGATTTCATAAACTAATTCAATAGCTCTACAAATTTTCAAAACAAGGATCATTACTATATCGTGTGCGATCAGGTTACTTTTTAGCTCAAAGTCTCACATAGTGGAGTTCAATTAAAGAGGAGGAATCAAAGCATTACCAGTTTGCCATGAGAAAGTGAAAAGACGACAATTCAACTGAACTACACAATGAATTAAGCATGATCCGAGATAATATGCAGAAGAATGATCATAAACTACGTAAGTTTACTGCAGGAATATAGAGGAAATCACAAATTTACAATTGAAACTAGCAGAGCTGTAACAGAACTAGAAGGATAAAATTTACCTCACAGCATCCAGTAATTGGCTAGCAATGCGTTTTCTTCTGTTAGAGGGAGTAACCCAGATTGCTCTAATGCCGCAGAGAGCAGGTACAGCTTCCTCTTCACAAACAACAGCTCCATTGTGGTTCCCATTTATGACGTTAAAAGAATCAGCTGCAGTAACTTTTTTCATGGCTTCCCTTTGTAAGATGACTTCACCAAATTGGAGAGTTGTGGAGATTGGTCTTGAATTCTTTTTAGCAGCACATTTAGATGTTTCATCCACCGAACCTGTAAGAACTTTGAATGCTTCTTTTATTGGTTCAGCAACTAGACAACCAGCTACTCTCTGGGAAGAAACAAATAGATACACCTGCAAATACAAAGGTGCGTAATAGTTCAGTAAATGGTTGCTATAGCAAACCAATCTTGAAGACACAGCTGGGTTTCAATAAGTGTTCTACTTTCAAAATGCAGGATTAAGGGTAAGGAATCCCTTTTTTTATACAAAACCAATCAAATAATAAGCAGGTAAGATGGAAAGAAAATTCAATGGACCAGAAATACATCAGGGTATGTAAACAAATAAGCAATTCTATCAGAAACCAGAAGTATATAATAGCATTTTGCTTCACAACGAGCTATTAGGGATATTTTGTCAATAAATGAGACGATCAAAATAATTGGTTCAAGTACAGTATTATAAAAAATTCAAAAGCCTAAACATTTAGAGAAAACAACTTGATTATAATCCAAAAATTCTCAAGTCTGTTACCTTACAGAGCTTATGAAAAATCCATCCATCTCCAAGCTCAATCTCCATCATCTTTATAACCTCCTGTAACTGCCATATAAGTTCATCATCCAGATTAACATTCTAACAAAATTTTCTTAACTGCAAACTCGGGCATCATAAACTACAAAAATTCCCTGACTGCCATTACAGCTTCACATATAATGGAATTCAGCAACAAAAAAGAGAGAAAAAGAACCGAAACCTTATTTCTCAGTGCAGGAGGATCAGAATCCAACACCGAAACAATGCGCCCTGCTTCACTACAAGGCATATGCACAACCCTTTCGCTCCGAAAAACCTATAAATAAAATTAACTTTTCAATTCAATCGAAAAAAAATATAAAAATAAAAATAAAACCAGATTTAGAAATTCAAACTGTCGAAAAATGCAACCTTGAATTGAATTCCATGAGTGTAACTCTTGTGGAAGATTTTATGTTCCTTTTCATCACCTTCATCACCCGGTGCATATTTAGCCCCGCATGTTGAACATGTACGAAGATTGAAATCAGATTGACCCAAGTCTAGATGAAACTGTGCATAGCTTCTCTTCTTGTTAAGCACTTTCCCACAAACCTCTGTTTCTGGTTTCGAACACGAATCTTTTGATATTAATTTTGGCAGCACCCCCCTTTGTTGTCCTTTATTTCCTTCACTCCTCTGGTCCCTGACCAAAACCCCAAAATCAACGAATAAGTAATACAACCAAGAGAAAGGCCACTTCAGAAATAACCCAAGTTAGCAGAATCAGTATTAAACACTGAGTTATTTCGTTAAACTTAAGTATTTAAGATAAAATACCCCAAATTTCTTTTATTTTCCTTCGCTTTCCCATCAACCAAGAACCCCGTTCCCCAAATCAAGCCATACATTAAAAATAATACAATAACCAAATAAAAAGAACAAACCCATTAGCTGAAAAGAAAAGGGAATATCCTTAAAGTGGTGTGTATACCCAAGAATTGATTTTGGGTCTGCTCTACGTGCGTAAGTATTGACAAATTGGTGCTGAGAATTCTGCCAAATAGCTAAGCCATCGTCCGAGAAAGAAGGTGGGTCTTCTTGGAGGCATTTTGGCGGAGAAGAAGAAGAAGAAGGAGATTTGAAGAAGGAGCTTATTTTGGATTGCATAGGTTCGTCTCTCTGTTTCTCTTTTGATCTCTCGGAGATGAGATCTCTCTATCTTGTGGTTGTTTCATTCAGCTATTTTTGGCGGCAAAGGCAGTGTTTTTTTCAATTTTGAGTGGCGAGTTCCCTCCTCCGTATTTTCCACTTTCAAAAGGTCTACCCGCCCGCTTTAACCTTCATGTTTGCTCAGTATTCTAGACAATGCCCGTATCTTTTCGTGTTTAGTATCATATTTTTTTAAATATAAAAAATATTAATTGTGTGGAATTTTTTTATTATAATATAAATTAAAAAAAAATTATATAGAATTCTTGTGAAATACAAGTTTTTTGTAAAATATATAAATTTTAAATCGATATAAATTTATCTGTTTAGTAGGTTTCAACGAAATAATCAGCATAAAATTATCATCATCATTAAAAAAGAAAGAATATTCAGATATCTGAATTATTGAATTCATTATAGTATGATTAATTCATTTTATAATTTAATTTAAATTCAATATAAAAAACAAATTATAAATTATGAAAACACTTGCAATAATCAAATAACAAAAATAAATAATTAATTTTCTATCTACAAAAAGAAGAAAACATAAATTTAAAATTCATCCCTACATTACCATCATTATCATTACTATAACAGTTAAAATTATTATCAATACTACTGTCCAAACAATTAAAATCATTAAATTGCCCAGAAAACAAATAAAAAAGAAAAATACTTTTACAAAAAAAAAAATAATAATCACTAAAATTATCATTATTATGGTGCAAACAATAAAATCATAAATCTATATGATCCAAATAACAATTAAAAATAACAGAAAACACAAAAAAAAAGAAGGAAAAAGGGAGCAATATTAATTTTAAAATGATCACCAACATAAATTAAAATTTCAGGACTGAACCAAATAAAAAAAATCCTCAATTAAAAATAAAACGATAAAAATTAAAAACAAAAACTAAAAGCATATATACATAAATACGGATAAAATAATAAATATTGTCCAGGAATGACAGAAAAAACCAAAGAAATTAATATCAAATAAAAAATTTAAAGAATAAGGACCGTAATGAAAAATAAAATATATAATTAATTCCAATCGAAGGACAAAATTGAAACAAATAAAAACCTTGGGACCGAAACAAATAAAGATATTTAAAAAAAAAATATAGTGTAATTTTGTAAAAAAAAATAAAAGAATAAGGATTGAAATAAAAAAGTACCATATATGACTAATTTCAATTTGAGGACACAATCAAAACAAATTAAAACAAACTATATAATTAATTCCAGTCGAATGACAAAATTGAAATAAATAAAACCTTGGGACCAAAATAAACATAGACATTTAAAAAAAAGTGATGTGTAATGTTTTTAAACAATTAAAAGAATAAAGACCGAAATAAAAGATAAAATATATGACAAATTTCAATTGGAGGGCCTAATTAGAACCAATTAAAACTTGCATACCGAAATAATTAAAAGAACCAAAAACAAACCAAAAATCAAAAGAATAAGTGCTAAATTGAAACCCAACATATATAATCTGTTTCAATTGAATGACACAATTACAACAAATCAAAATTTACATTGAAAAACACAGTAATAAAAGCGAAATCAAAAGCCCAGGGATAAAACTAAAACATGCACAAATTGTAAGGAGTGAAGTGTATTTTTGAGCGACAGGAGGGAGAAAAAGGAGAAAAAGCTTAAACTCATTCATCAAAGCTTCACCGGCCACTGTAACCACATATGCGCTGCACTGGGAGGCAGAAGATATGTTGGCGCACCATGGGACACGACGAACGTCTGTTTTTTACCATCGAAATTAGGAGCATGTGTCGCCTGAATGGCGCATGCGCGAGAAACACTATAGACGTGTCTGTACAACACGTCTGCAATATTTTCAAAAATAAATAATAAAATAATGGTAAATTACCTATGCACCCATGGACCCAGCGATAACCATGAAAAAACCTCTGTGGAAAATACCTCAATACCCTCTGATCCGAGGCTTATGTTTTGTCGTTTTCGGGGGCTAATTTAGTAGTTTTATGTGCAGAAATTTGGGAAAATTCGAAAAAACCCCACTGTTATGAGTCCTTTAGCCAACACCTAGGGGTAAAATAATAGTTTTACCTTGCAAACAATTCGGAAATACCATCCATCCCTTGGAAATTTCTAAAATACCCCGATCTCAGGGGTTAAAAATTTTCGATCCTGGTAAAATGATAATTTACTGTAGCAATTCACAGTGAATTGTGTCTATGTGAATAGTGAAGAAATGCACAAGAAAAGTGCCACACGATTTATAATTTAGTTAATATATATAGGCCTATTTGGGAGTTGTTTGAGAGTTTGGTTGATATATTTTTCAAAAAAAAAATCATTTAAAAATACATCAAAAATATTTTTAAAAAATAATTTTTGACATCATCGTATCAAAATGATTTTAAAAAACCAATAAATTCTAATTTAAAACAAAAAGGTAAAAATAAAAAATTTTCAATTCTTTTCAAAAACATTTTTGAAACTCATTTTCCATTTTTCTTTATAGACTTTTCTTTTTTAGAGACCTTTATAAGTAGCTTTAATGCCTTTTTGTTTTCAGTTGCTCAAGTCACAATTTATGATTTTAATCTTTAGGGGTGACAAACCTTTAAATTATGCTCCCTACTTAAAAACCTGTTGTTTTCTTCAATATTGTTTGTCTTCTTATAAAAAAACAATAGAGTCAATACTATTATGTTTTTTGAATCACCTCTTACTTTGATCACACTCTTAAGTGTTCTAGGCTTTGAGTTTTATTTAGGAAGAGGATATGTAGAAAAAAAGTTATTTATAAGGATTTCTTTCATTGAAAAATTTTAGAGCTTCAAAACCATTTCAAGCAAAAAAGCTATTTTGGTTTTGGTTTAAAGCAAACTTGCTCTAAAAATAATTCAAACAATTCCTATTACTAGGTTTTATGTTATTATTAATTGGGAAGTGAAATGATATTTGTTTCACATCTCACTGATTAGAAAGGTTCAAGTTTTGACTTGGGGTTTTAGGAGAAGGACAAGCTTTATGAAGTGTTTATAAGGATTGTTTCGTATAGAAAAGCATTGTTTATCAATCCAAATTACTTGTATTTGATAAAAAAAAGAGGCTTCAATTGGGCATGTAACATAGGCTTTGGTTCTTAGTTACAAAGATAAAGGATATTTGTAAATTCAAATAATATTTAAGAGATTTTAAGGCTAAAATCATCAATGCTTGCTTCTAAACCTCTTTTTGGTCAATGGATTTTAGGAACTTAAAATTGATTTGTAAAATAATTTCTAATGCCCTCTTAGCGTTTGGTTTGGGTTTTTCACCATTGTTGTTTTTTTATTATTAAGTTTTGCGCATTATCATCATATTTTTCTTTTTGGTTTTTATGCCCTCCCAAGTTTTGTTTAGGTATATTTAGTCATTGAAGACCATTTTGTGGATTTGAAATGTTTTTTGGTCCTCAACTTGCCTCTTAGTACATAGTGTGATTCTAGTAAGAGTTAATTTTCAAGAAAATCTCTTAACCTTAAATAGTGACTACAAAAGATATTTTAGAATTGTGAAAGGATAATCAAAAATGACATTTACTCATTTGAAAAACATGAATATAGGATCGATAAGCTCTGTTTTTCCATGCGAAATGATTTCTCATTATTTGTTTAGCTAAGAATTTAACTTTATTTTGTGGGTTTTTGTCGGTATGAGATCACCTTTAAAGAAAATAACTTGAATTCCTAGATCTTATTTGTTAAACAAACACCAATTTGACTTTTGCTTTTGTACTAAACTTTGATTTTCCTATTTTTTTTCATGAAAACAGAGGATCATACATAGTTTTTGATGACAAATGAATATACCAAAGAATTCTTGGTACAATGGTTTTATGAACCAATGAAACATTTAGGGTTCGAAAGGATTTAGGGTGTGCTTGTGTTATTTAAAAAAAAGCGAAGACACATAATAGAGATGAAAAAAATATATGATCTTATTTAAAAGAAAGAATTATTTAACAAATAAAGTTGTGTTGTGTTATGAGCCAAATTATCGATAAGACTAAAACAAGTTGAAACATAACAAAGTCAAAACACATGATCAAACAAAGGTAATAAAAGCATGATTGGTATTCCAACTCTAGTGTACCTCTTTTTCAAAAACTCTTGTAAGAGTCATTTCAATGGTGTTTTGATTCATCATTTATATTAGATGGTCATCATACTTCTTGAAGCATGATTAAGCATAATATTTATACTCTTGTTCATAGTTTTTTCAAATATTATCCATCAAACTTTAATCAATTGCGAGTGCTTTTTTTAAAAGGTATTGCAAGTGTGAATGTTATGTACTCTAGCAGCAACATGGTACTCGCATTTGAGGTTTGACTTATACAAGTTGGGGTAGGGTGGTTACAGAGGTGCTTGGGATTCAAGATCTACCTACCTTATGATCAATAACTTTTGATAGATCTAATTTAAGGGTAATGGTAATGGAGGTAGTTGTTTTGGTAGTTTTTCTTTGGCAATTTTTCAATTTATGGTTTGGAGATTTGAGGCTCAATTTTGTTGGTATAAAATAAAAGTTGAAGTTGGTGTTGGCTATTTGAGATGAAGATGATGGAATCTGGTGGTTTTGAAATTAGTTTTTCCTACCCCGGTAGGCATCTTCAACATGATCAACTTTTTTTTCCTTTTGAACCTTTTTTATTGGTAGACACAAAACTCTTACGACTTCTAAATCCTTGCTCTATATAACATTAGTGAAATGTTATGCCAAACTACCTATCACATGCTCGTAGTTTGGTGCCCTGAGCGTGCTAGCAAATAAAATCACCATTACTTTGTTTAAGAGTAGGGGGTATATCTGTGGAATCAAATCTCTCCAGTTTTGGGTGTATTTTCTTATGCTTTCTTTGTCATTTTTTCTAGATTGGATAAACTAGTTCTATCGGGAGAAATGTTCATGTTGTACTTTTTTTTTTGATAAAAGCATTTACTAGATCTTTCCACCTGCGAGTCTTGGTGTTGTCTAGTCTCAAGTATTCATTTAATGCTGAGAGTCAAATTATTCTGGAAAAAGTGCACCAATAGCTTTTCATTATGTATTATTTCTATCATTTTATTGCAATAGGATTTGAGATGGGTGATAGGGAATTGAGTTACCGTGTATTTGATAAATTTGAGAACCAAAAACTACTATGGCACCACCATATTTGAGGCTAAATACATTTTCATAACCTGTATTAAGTCATATAAGTCTGGCCCTTCGATGTCCTTTATCCTTACTTCTAATACATCCATTTTATATTGGTCATTGTCATCAATTGTGATATTTCATATAAAAAGCAAAATGTCCAAAATCAAAGCATATATATAGGACTAATTACCATCAAGTTAGATGCATTTTGGAACAAACAAGGATACTACCAAGAACAATTATATGAGGTCATGGGCCAAAGCAAATGATATTTGGTAAAAATGGGTTTGACCTTACATTAGGGTATCAAAGCCTATGATGATTATTGCTTCAAGGGGGCACATTGAAAGCATAGTGTTCAAAGATAGGACATAATATGTAAGAATGGTTCTCATCAAGTTAGATGTATTTTGAGGCTAGCAAAGGTGCTACCAAGAACAAAATCATGACGTTATGAGGCAAAAGCAAACAATATCTAACACAGGTGGGTCGAGCGTTATAGTAATTCTTTTCCATCTCAACCTTAACCTTTCCACTAGATTTGTTCTGACTATTCTCTTCTCAACAGAACTAAAAAACCAATCTTCTTCGACCACCCCTGTACCATAAACAACCCCTTCACCAAGCTTTCTTCATCGGCCCTACCCCCTCTCTCAACCAAAACTCATTCTAGCCATAACCTTCACCATCTACCCTCTACACCAACCCCTTTACCTTCACCATTTACCCTTCTCACTGTCAATAATGTATATGGAAAGATATCACAACAATTATAAACATGGAAAGTAAATCGTAA